>JBBJLS010070188.1:0-12174 GCA_037577275.1 Bryconaethiops microstoma
TGTGTGTGTGTGTGTGTGTGTGTGTGTATATATATATATATATATATATATATATATATATATATGTGTGTGTGTGTATATATATATCTTACCCTTTTCTGCTTTCTCCATACAAACACATAGACCCAAAATCTTACATACTTGGGTTCATATCCATTAGGGGGGGTAATTCTACTGTATATTAGAGATGCATTTTGCATTTCTGTAGGTCTTTTTATGGACATATAAATGTCCTGCATTGTGTGTGTGTGCATGCATAAATCTGTTAAAATAATAAAAATGCTGTTGGGGAAAAAAAAAATGATCAAGAGGAAAACTGATAACAGTAAAAGAGCCATGTCATACCCAGTGCCATAAGTAAAAATATATTTCCCCATATGATCACTGCAGCCTTCCCCCCTCCTTCTAATAAGTGGGTTAGTGTACCTGCAGGGCCTCCGGTCTATTCTCAGAAGTGTCCTCCAGCTCCGCTAAACGACTCACTTCTTCTGTTTTTAACACCAGCCACTTCTGGAATTCATGAACGTGATGTTGGTATTGCTGGTGCTCTTCTGCCACTTTCTGGACCTGAGCTAACCTCTTCTGCAAATCAAACAGGCCATTATACTGTTCAGCAGAGAAACGGTATAATCAAATAAAAAATTTAAACGGAAGCACTAAACACCCTTACAATCTGAATTCAACACGAAGTTTCTCAATAAAAATATTTTCCAAGCTTTTTCAGTCTGATATACCAATAAAAAATTAAATTAGAACCTTCTTATTTATTAAACACAAAAATTAATTCATGGATATGCAAAACTAAAACTGTAAGCAAAACACTATCTCAGATTTCACTTTTCAAAAACTGCTGTGATGAAACCAGAAAAACATGTTGAAACAAGTGGACATGTAAGAAACAGGCCAGTTAGAGGACCAGAACACCTGCTCTCTGTCATTTTTTAAGACTTTGCACACACATAAATCTGTGTATTGTCTAGTAAAACTTTCAAAGTAGGAACGAGTCATAGAATGGGTGATAAATCACTATTAGAAGTCACTGGCATTGATAAAAAAGTGATTTTATGTTAAGTTAGAATAATAAAATAAGAGGAATTCAACAGAAAGTGCGGATCGTAAACAGATTGTCCATAATACATTTGCGTTTGTAAAAAGAACATTTAAAATTTTATAAAAAATTCATTTTTGAAGAAAAAACAAAAACATCATTTACAGGTTTACTATGCTTTCATCCCTTGCTGACATCATAAAAAACAGAAAAAAAAATGGAGGGTGGACTCAACGTTGTCAAAATCAAATATCAAATGTAAAAGTAATTTAAATGTAAAAGCAACTATTTAATTGTACGATGTTGGAACTACATTTAATTAGTACAGTAATGTGAAAGCAATACCTCTAAGGGTTAAACTCTCATTCAACAAACCACACAAACGTCTCCAGATGTTACCTCGGCTCTGGTGCGGATGTTGTTGTAAGCTTCTTGCAGTTCATCCTGAGCTTTTTCATCCACACTGGGGTCCTGTGTGCGGTTGTAAAGAGCCGCAGCCTCGTCTAGCAGCCTCTCCAGGAGCTGAGCTTGGGACTTCACATCACTGCAGAGGATGAGGTGATGGTCCAGCTGCCATAGTTTTTCACGCAGACCCAGCTGCAGCTCCAGCTGTGGCTCCAGTATCCTTTGCATCTTCGTCAGCCACATGTTAAACTCCTCATAGGCCTTCAGATACTCACTCCAGTGCAGCCACACCCACTCTAGACGGCTGAAAACCCAAATATTAATTAAGCAATAAAGCACTGGAGGTGCTGTGTTATGGTGAATAACACGGAAACATCAACTAATTCACCTTAATACTTCACTTCAAGCTTTATTGTTTTTATGAACCACTTTTGCAGGTTTAGCAAAAGTTGTGCTTTTTAAATATTTTTAGATTTTATTATAAGTTTAATATATCGTTATATTGGTATATTCGGTATATTGTCACCAGAATATGAATAAGACAGATATGGTGAAAAAAACATGAGGTTATCAGATGTAATAACATAAATAGAACACTTCTGAATCCGTCCCACTGGACCTAACATCGATCAATGCACTGACACACTGAGGACTGGTATTTTTAAACTACACTACAGACTTTGACCATAGATTGCAGCCACATATTTTTGAGGGATTGTAATTAACATTAGTTAGGCCACATATCAAAGGTTTGAGTAGTTATTAGTTTCTTTCTAAGAACTTCAGATTTTCTAATACGTCAAAGGACCTTCACACTGCATTTTGAAACTAAAAAAAGAGAAATACATTATTTGATACATAATATATAATGTAGTTGACTCCAGCAACAGAAAAGATTACAGTTACATAGGACTTACCACTGCCACATTATATTATTATTAGCCTCATAAACATTAATATTTTAGATCAAAGACTGAATTTAGCAGTAGGCTCATTTGAAACGGTCTCATTTCAGAGTCACATAATTTTCATAGGTAACCCAACTAAGATTCAACTTTAAAGTTTAGATTTACCAAAATAGTTTTTGATGTTAAACACATACTAACTGGTAGCTTTTGATGATAACAATAAAAATGACGTGTTATCCCATATTTAAAAAATTGTTTGTGAGCTCTTTACAAAGTTCCAGTTTGATTCTGCTTTAAATGTCATGACAGACTTATTTTTCTCTCAGGATTATTCAGAGCAAGCTGGTTTTACTAACTAAATTAATACTGGTCTATAGGTTAATCAACTCTAAAAATATCATGATCGCACTTTTAACTGAGCTGGATTTAAACAGATGTACCTGTGGCAGTGGATGATGTAAGTTGAGGTCTCCTCCCATAGACTCTTCAGTTCTTTCAGTTTGGAGTGAGTTTGGTTCTTCACTTCTTCATCTCCATTCTTCAGGAGTGTATCTGCAACCACCAGGACGACGTCCATTTTCAGCCGACCATCCTGCTCCAACTCACGGATTTTCTTTACAACAAACAGCATTGCAAGATTTATTAAATACAGACAAAAGGTATTCGTCTTCTCTTTCTAAAGCGGTGTTTGTGAATGCTTCAGCATTTGCATAAATTACCTAAAATATGATCAGATTTTCTGAAAGTAGTCTTACAAGTTGATAAAAGTACATAAATTATCTTTTGAGATTCAGTTCACAGACAGATGTCCTGACTTTTTCCTTCATAATTTACTGGTATAATTCAGAATTCTTCCATCAATGATGTCTAGTCATCCTGGCCCAGATGTTGCAGGCCTAATCCATGATACTACCACCACCATGTTTCACAGATTTTTAAAATCAGACTTAGATCCTGGTTTTGAATTAAAACAGTGTATCTGCTCACACCTAATTGTCTTCGCACTGACTGAAACCACCTGATTCTAATCTCACCTTCAAAATAACTGTTAATCCTAGAGGTTAGCCAAAAAAACAAAAAAAAAAGTATTCTTCTTTAGTTTTGCATTGGGGCTATTGCAGCAATAATAAGAATAATGATAACAATAACAAATTTTATTTATACATACATGGATACATTTATTTTACTTGATTTAAACAGGTAGCAACTGCAAGAGCTTCATAGACAAGTGGCAGCATTCAGTAATATTACTGATGGATAACAGTGACATATGAAAATACAATTAAACAAATGAAATTAAGAGTATTTTCTAAAATAAGCTAATATTAAATTAAAAAATTTAACCACAGAAGCAGAACTTGAATAGAAGTTTAATTAAAGTGATGTTTTTAACGGTGTGCACTGAGCTGCACAGTCTAATAAAAGGTGGAACTGAGTTCTACATTTTAAAGGTTTAATAACAAAGATGTCTTGCCATTTTTCTGTTCTTTATCGAGAGTCAGTCTGCAGATCTAAGATTACATGTTGGAATATAAACAGACATTCAAAGCAATATGCAGGTGCTTTAAGGCTACTCAGAGCTTGAAAAACAAGCAGAAGTAAAACTTCAGTTACATTTAAACAATTCAGTTATTTCTGTGTTGCTGTATTTTGTTCAAGTTGTAAGAGGATGTACTGTTTTCTAGGGATCATTTAAGGCTAAAATCAGCTTTAGCAATATTTCTCAATCAGAATTTAAAATGATACACGGGTTTGTACTTCAGATATAGTATACAGCTAAATGGGGCCGAATTTCTCACAAAGCAGATGCTGAGTTGGAAGAGGGTGTGTTCGTTTGTTGCTAAACTGAAGGCTATACATTTCCATTACTGTTAGATATATTAGCCTCCTAACTCCAATGCAAAAACAAACTTCAAGCACCCAAAATGCTTTGGCTCATTGACTACAGGAGGCAAACTGCACACTATTGACTGAACCATCACTCTAAAAGAGGGTTGCACAACTCAGGGTTGCACAACTTTGTGTCCAACACAGTTTGGTTGTTCCCCTACTTAAACACAACCACTAAACCTGCCAATTAACACATGAGTTGATTATGTAAATCACCAAGCTCTCCTAGACACCAGACCTTTGCAACAACAGAGTGGTGCAGCCATGCTCTTAAACAGGTGTAACACAAACAATTACTGGTCACTTACACACACACTCCTAAGCATATGGTGCGCACATGGTACCAGTTTCAGAGACAATATTTCTATTTTAAGAATGCAGGACAGCAAAGGTCAGTTTAGGTCTCACCTCTGTTTCCCTCAGCCTGGCCTCCAGTGCTGCCCTAGGCCCTTGAGTGTTGTCATTGACTCGAAGTCTGTCCTGGACAGCCTGCATCCATGACAGAGCGTCCTCACAACTCTCTCTGAACTCATGTTGCTCTTGTTGGGTCATGGGCTTGAGGAAGACCTGACAAAAAACACACACACTAATCAGTATCTGTTTCCAAAGCAGCTAACTGCCCCCTCAAACAGGCTCTTTTTTGTTAAACAGATCAAGTTCTTATAGCCAGAAATTCTGCCATGGGTAAGGTTTGCTTGGATTCCTCATAACCACAAATTCCCTCGCAATGAGAAAGAGATGTTTGGAACAGAATCCCACTAGGCCATGAGCCACTTTCCTGAGTGAGTCACATCTCCCGCCACAAACTCCTGGCATGCACTGACTGTTAGACCACAGCCCACTATTCATGTGTAAACATACCCTTTATTTATTTATATTTTTCACATGCCAGGAGACAATATATGTTACAAGCTTGATGTAAAGGGTGAGTATTACAACAAAAGCGAGCAAAGTTTAAAAAAAAAAAAAAAAAGCACTTTACTAAATATTACAATTCAGGCTATACTTTGAAAAACATTTGATGCACTTGGGAAAAAAGCATAATTTTATATTCTCTAAATGTATTTTTCCAAATAGGAAGGACTGGAAATCGACACAAGACGCATGGTTAATGATGGAACAAGATGAAAACAAGAATATATCAGTATTTAATTACAAATAAATAAATAAATAAAGTTTGTTCTACAAAAACATTAACATTTTTCAAGCACAAAACTTATATACATATAAACACACACACACACACACTTACACACACACTTGGTGGTAATGGTTTTAAGTGAGAACCACTCCCATTTCCTTCTTCAGCAACAAACCGCTGCAATCAGAACTGTACGTGTTCACAACATATATGAGAGGAAAGCAGCTTGTGGAAGGGAAAAGCACGTTGGAATATCATTATACCCTTTAGTCTGTAGGATGGTCCAGATTTCTAAAGCAAACTCCCTGCAGTCAGAGCTGGATCCTGTTAAGCAGCTGATTTGCATGTCAGTTGGAAGAATGGATGGTAATGACTTCTGCTCTATTTCAGGACCTAGTGTGCGTTAAATCCTGTTCCTTCTGTCTTAACGTAACGGAAAACAACCACTGTACAGGGGTAATACAGTTCTGGTATCTTCATATGTTATCATTTACATGAATTTGTATTACACTACAGTAAACATCAGACACGACACTAGAACCGACCACAGCTCTCATACTGTAAACTTTGTTATTCAGAAACTAAAGACTTTAGACCAAGTAACAGGCACATCCTGAGACATCGGAGCAACAAAAGGGAAGAATAGAGATACTTACTGTTATGCGTGCATGTGCAGAGACAGTGAAACGGTCTGGAGAGCCTGTAGAGCAGTAAGTTTGGAGGCGAAGTCTCCGATCAGCTGCACAGACTCTGTACGCACAGGCCTCTAGGATTTAGCCAGGCAAGAGCAACCGAGTCGCCGAGCAACCGAGCAGCGTGACGCGAATTCGAATTCAAAACGAGCGAATAGGCGCTCAGTACGTAGGACTTTCACACACACACACACACACACACACACACACACACACACACCTATTCTGATTCATTTTTTATTTTAAAACTAATTTATTATTTATACGCATATATTCGAACTCGTTAAAACTATTATATATACATACAAAACACAGGTAATGTCATAATTGCAACGTGGTACCTTGCGGAAGGGTGCCACTAACAGTCAGTGGTGCCACCAAAAGTCATGAGATTCAAACCCACAACCTTCTGATTATGGGGGCAACTCCCTAACCACTGGCCCACTGGCAGCCCCACAATTAAAATGACTTTTACAGAGACTGTTTTGTTTCTGTTTTGCATTCCCTTGATCATTTTTCCATTACATGTTATATTATCGATATAATGTTAAAAGTAGAATATTTTCAATATTTATAAGAATTGAAGGCTTTTTTGGTATGAGCCCCTTTTGCTTTATGGCAGTGTAAATTTGAACTGACATGATCAAACTCACCAGGTGTCACATATGTGCATAAATTTAACACTGGCCAAGTACAGAATCCATTCCCCCCCCCCTTCTTTGTTTCTCTGTGTGTGTGTATATATATATATATATTATTGTTGTTAATTGTGTATTGTTTACAGGTTTATGGTAAGGACAAGGTCTCATTCTTTTGGTGAATTCAGCACAGGTATCCAGTTATACCCAATTTCAGAAACAGGAAATGGGGGTACTGAGGGTACTGCAGCCAATCACATCAAGCCATGTAGGTTTATTGTCATTTTATCTCTACACACAGTACACTATAAAATGAAACAACATGCCTTCAGCACCATGGAACAACACAAGAACAGAAACACCACAAGACTGCAACTGTAAACAGGACAAAATACATAGAGTCCAAATAGAAAGAGAGGAAAAGAAAAACAGAAGAGCAACAAAACATTTAGTGCAGTCGACAGCTGCAGTACTGGTCTGAATGAACACAGTATTACGCTAGATACTGTATTCTAGCAGCAGAGAGATACGTGTGCAAAAATGCAGAAAAGAGGTAAATAGTAATACACAGGACAGAGTGTGCAGTATATAATAAATATAGGGGTGTTTACAGAGGGAAATGGAGTGTGAGTTGTTTGTTTAGGGCAGAACAGTTTAGTGTGTATATGCATATTTTTAGGTGGAGGAGGAAGTTCAGGTCAGGGGTGTGTTTGTTTGTTTGTTTGTGTGTGGCAGTACAGTTTACGTTTCAGTTCTGATTGAGCAGTGTGATGGCCTGAGGGAAGCAACTGTTTCCCATTCCGGGTGTGGAGGCCCGTATGCTATGGACATTTTCGGTAGACAGGAGGTGTGAGAATAGTTCCCATGCCGAGCCAGGATGCAGCTACAGAGAATACTCTCTATAGCTCCTCTGTAGGACCAGGTGAGGACTGGGGGGAGGTGGGTGTAAAGTCCCCCTACACAGGGATGCGAAAAAGTGGAACTGTGTTCTCCAGAATGATGGTGCTCAGTCCAACACTTTTGGGTTGAACTGGAATTAGCGTTGAGTATTTGTGATCCAGAACTAATAGTCTACATCAGGATCTGATCTTACTGATGTTTTTGACTGAATGTCACAACAATGTATAGTGTAGAGCCAGTAGTGTGGATTTTATTTCAGCTTTTGAGGTTGGTGTCCTGTTCACATTAAAGGACTCTTCATAGGATTTTATGATGATGATGGTTTTGATGATGGTTTTAACACTTCAACGAAGGCTACATGAGGCCTACATAAACTTTTCACGACAACTGACATAAACCCACATAAACATTCCTAAATAAAACAAAATTAAAATAAATCAAGCATCAGTTGTCATGAAAGCTGTTTTAGTCAGTTTTGAACATTTTAACGTCATTTAACTTCAGCAAGTGTTCCGACAACTGACAGAAAAGGTCTTTATTAATGTTTATGTAGGTTATGTAGGCTTAATTCAAGTGCATATGCGTTTGGTTTTTTGTGTGTTACTTTTATTTATCTTCTAAATAATGCAATTATATAAAACTACTACAGTCAAAAATTCATTACGTTTACAGCATTGAGTGCTAAAAGATGAATGTTCTATATTAGTGATTATAGAACACAAAATATATGAAATACAAATGTTTTAAATGGTATGTTCTATTACTGGGAATTATATCAATAATTCAAATTCTTAGAGTAATTTAGAGTGGTTCAGTGTGAAATGCTCCATTCCAGAGAAACTGAGTTAAGCTTGTTCACAGTGGTAATGGTGGGAACCAGATGTCTAAAGTATTTAATCATTTAAATAATTTTACCCCATTTTTTTGTTTCCACACCTACTGTGAGGCTTTTGTGCTGTCTTAATCCACCAGATTTGTGTAATTATTCATGCACTGTTAATCAAGTTGTGCTGTCAGATATGACAAATCATTCAGCCGTACAGATGTAGCTTAGAGCCCATAATAACGATTTTCTGTACAGATATTGTCTTGTCATTTATCATTAAATGAGACAACCATAAAGCAGTTTGAACATGTACTTTAATAAAAAATATTGGAAAGTAATGTTCCATAGCGGTTATATTACTTGTTCTGCCTGCCTTCTTTTACCTGAGATTGTTATCCTCCATTTGTTCTTATTCTTCCTCTTCCTTCCATAGTTATGGTCTCAGGATGAAATTTGCAGAGTAGTTAATCACCACGTGTGATATGGTGAGGTGAATGTAATTCTTTTTTACTTTTTGACAGGTACAAGTTTGTTTTTAACTCACTAAAAGAAAAGGGAAATGGAATTGGATCATTTTTACCTTGTTAGTTCATGTATATGCTCACAGATAACATGATTCACAACATCATTCCATTTGCCTGCAATCTTCCATCAAAATGTAGTGACGTTTGCCTGCCTCTTAGGCATGTCTTCAGCATTTTGATCTTGTCAAGGTAGAGAAAAAGAATACTGGTCAATGATATCATGTTTCATCTCTTCTTCCCACCACCCACCTGTAATCCAGAGAAAATCCTCAGATAATTCAGAGACCCTTCATGGTCCCAAAATTCACACAGACAGTTGAAACAGTACATTTAATTTGGTCCATATATTCTCTGAGATGCCTGAGCAAGGGCCTACTTTAACTAAACAGAACATTTTTTGAGACTAAAAATACTTTTACAACACTTTATACTTTACAACCAGAACACCGGATGTTCTATGGCATTTTTCCTTACTGTTTAATCGTCGAACATGAATAGGTTAATAACGGCATAATCTTGTTGAAATTCTCTTTATACACCAGAATAATCTGAGATCCCTTTTCTGATCATCTGATTCCACTTAGGCATTTCCATACAGTTCCACATGCAGGAAGCTGGACCGTGAAGGTACCTGTGTTGCGGCGAAGGTACCACGTGCACTGGAAGGTCAGAAGGAAACACGGCAACTTTCGCTGAACATTGAATACCGTGCATAGGGCAAATTAAAGGAATTTATTTGCAAAAATGTACAAACCTTTTCACCTACCCCACTTAATCAGCCAAGACATGCTTAGAGTTCGAATTTAGCTTCTTTAGTGTAGCACTGATGCAACTAGGTAAGGTTGCTAGACAAAAGTCACACACATCTATGTAAATCCACCCACAAAACTTCTCCTAACCAGCTCAAACCACCTCCAGCTCTTCATTAAGGTGGTGCAGACTTGTCAAGTTGGGACACATCATTACTTTGGAAAGTTACTGTAAACAAAATTTCACAACTATGTCATTCACCATGCTGTCATTTTAGACAACATCTGGGATGGAGAGGATCTGATTTCTCAGATGCACTGAAAAAATAAAAACAAAACAAGAAAAGAGGAACAAGTATCATGCAAAATTATCTGCAAGTATAGTGAGAAAATTTCACTTGTTAAGCTTTCTTAAAACAAGAAAAGGTTTCTGAAAATTAATTATCCTTTATAGTCATTTGTACTCAAAATAATAATAAAAAAAACCTAGATCTGTTATTTTTCAAGATTTTCAAGGATTTTATTTATTGCAGTGTGACAGGTATTGTCACATATACTGATTCTCGATCAGCACACGTACTGGTTTGTGAAAACAGGTGATTACACACTAACATTTTTACATGTATATAGCTTGCAGCAAGTCATACTATATCCTAAACCACACTGACAAATCTGTACCACCTAAACGAAGACCTGGATGTGGCTGAGGCAGCCAGTGAGAAGTGGGGGTGGGAGTGTATTTACAGAAGCAGTGTGGATGGCTACTGACTTTCACTGTATCATTGAAGCAAAATTTGGACAGCAAACATATCTTGGCTGATTGACTGGATCTGGGTTAAAATTATGGAAAGATGTACAAATGTGTAAAGCGTAATTTGTACAAATAGAGCAAACCGCCTTTTGCTTAAGATGTATTGTGTGTTATGGTGTGTAGAACAGGAAGCTCTAAAATCAGCTTTAACAGTAAATCAGTGTTTGTGGACAGAAAAGGTGCTGACAGAAAATCTGCAGTCAGACAGCACGTGCATCGCTTAGTAACAGAGTGAGGAACCTTCAGTTAGATTTATTTCACTCCATTAGGAAACGTATGCCGTATAAACAGACAAACACACCAAATACAACAGAGGAGCCCCATATCTGCTTCACTATCAATGCAGTGCAGTACATCCGTGATCCAGTTAGTTTAATACTGTAATTGTCACTTAGCCCTAAATTAAGTAAATATGAATCATTTGTCAGCGGGTAAATATAATCAAGATCCTAACAACAATTCAGCTTTTTTTTATTATTATTTTTTACAGTTCTTATACTAACAATGGATTACACAGAAAAAATAAATACACAAACCACATCTGATAAGTTACTCACAAGCAATGAGTTATCCACCTAACAAGGCTTAGATAAATTTAAGATTTTATCAGTTAAATTCTCCTCTTTCACAATTTTAACAGTAAAACCTCACAAGGATCGCTGCAGAACAGTCTCTTGTGGACAAATTATGTGCACACCCAAAAGTCAGCACAAAAGTAACTGACCAGATGAGGTCAGCATGTCTTCAAGTCCAAACGAGTGCAAAATGTGTTTGATGGGGTGCAGGATCAGCAGTAGACTGACCAGTATATGAGGTTAAAAAATATGTAGGATCCAGGAAAGATCATGCGGGAGTACTTGTCAATGGCATGTGTGTTCTGGATGATGCTGAAGTTGCGGATGCCTTTCTTCTTGGTGGCTGTTGACTCGCTGCTGACAGACAGGTGCACCACCATATGCTCCTGTTTCTCTGGCTCCTCTTCTGGCACCATCGGAGCCTCGGTGTAGCCAGCTAAGCTATTAGTGTCCGCCTCACTGTATGTTCCATCCAGCATCATGGTCCTGGTGTGGGACATCCCACACGTGCAGGGCAGAGACTACAGAATGGCAGAGGGGAGGAAAGACACAGTGAGGTCAAAACTACACTCTAGGTTTCTAACTGGTGATTGGCTTGAATGTACAGTTCAGAGAAAAGAGTTCGAATTGGTATATCCTGAACCGAAAGTTCACATTATGTGGAAGTTTAACTATAAAGAGAATCTTCATATTCATATATATCTAAACATTTAGTTTGATGAAGGGCTCTTGAGTGGCTCTCTTTTACTTCTATGACATCACTCCAAAGGAACATTTTTTGGCAAGATGGTGTGATTGGAGTTCAACGATGTTAGCAGTTCTAGAATTCTCTCCCTCATTCACTGTTCTGGAACTCTCTCCCTCATTCACTGTTCTGGAACACTCTCCCTCATTCACTGTTCTGGAACTCTCTCCCTCATTCACTGTTCTGGAACACTCTCCCTCATTCACTGTTCTGGAACTCTCTCCCTCATTCACTGTTCTGGAACACTCTCCCTCATTCACTGTTCTGGAACTCTCTCCCTCATTCACTGTTCTGGAACACTCTCCCTCATTCACTGTTCTGG
>JBBJLS010070189.1:0-12174 GCA_037577275.1 Bryconaethiops microstoma
ATTATATCTGTACCACAGTGTGAGTCTGTCTGACTTCACACTGAAAATATTCAAACAGTTACTTGATCGGTGCCTGAGGTTTAATACAAACCGCATGCAAGTCTATTGCAGATCTGATATTACTCATAATTCAAAAAGTTGGTGTGACTGAAAAAAACTGAAAGCAGATCTGAAATCAGATCCGTGTTGTGGTTTCTGATTACAATTTTTTTAGTTGTTGACCTGTGTTACCTTCTTTATGAGAGTGTGGGATGCTTGTGTTTACACATGTGAAAGTGATTAAACAGTGATTACTCTTTCAGCCGGGACGGGACGACTGGCTAATGTCTAAGAACCCCTGTAATGAGAACCCAGCGCCAGACAGCGGTGTCGGTGGTGACGGGCTGGAGAAGCACGGCGGCTTCACCGATTACCCATCTGCTCAGGTTCCCAATTCACCCTGAAGACTGAGTGGAAATCCCTAAATTGACCAAATTGGCTCAGATTGAGTCTGCTAAACTTGTACGGACAAATGAGATTTGAACCTAAACCCAGTCGGCGGCGGCAGATTAATTTGAGCTGCGTCCTCTGAGTGCAGAGTGAAAACTCAATTCTCCGACAGCTTTACGGATCATTGACGCCGTTCTAGCTTTCAGTGAACAAAGATGCAGAAAATAGAGACGAATACAGAACAATCCATACAGGCTTAAAGCTGAAAAGACGCCAGGTTCCTGCCAGAAGCAGCAGTTAGCAGTGCTGAAGCTCCTTCTGAGGACTTTTAGGTTCTGGCTCTGGATGCAGGATCTCCTTCCACCCGTCAGTCACAGAGAACTTCAGCAGCCGTGAGCCGGACGTTTGTGCCGGTAACGATGGCAAAAGTCCACATTTAAGTTCATACTAATGTATATTTTTAATTGCTCATTAGTTGAACTGTTTATTAAACATTAGTTGACTAATTAAGTACTTCTGTAAAATATCTTTTCCTGTTCCTGATTCTTGAGATTGCTCTGGTTATTCAATATGTAGTTACATGCAAAGTTTTGGGGGCTATTGGTCAAATTGATTTTCTCAGTGAAAGTAAGTACACCCACTACAGAGAACCCGACTCGGCATGTTTTACTGCACTGTTATTGTTTATCTGTTGAGTTTAACACGCTGGAAAAATGACTAAATCGTGAAATATGGCAAAAGTTAGGGCACACTTTCGATTTAATGGTTGACATATTTTGTTATTTTTCAATGTTTACATACGCACAGAAATTGTGCAGTAAAATATGTTTAAAAAATACAAAATTTGAGCTTGTTCCCTTTTAAGGATTTGTTATTTTTTCTAAGAAAATCAATATGTGTCATTAGGTCCTGGGCAGTGAGGTGTGGGTCAGGGTTTATGACCGACCTACTCACGCCACGCGACCCACCAACGTATTTGTTAATTGTCCCGACTTGACCCGACCAGCGGGGGTCATTAAACTATTTAACCTATTTTTAACTTAGAAATGTGACTTGAACCCACCCGACCCACTGTGAGAGCCAACCTGCCCCGCCCGACCTACAAAAATAATGAATTAACACAAATCCTAACGCCTTTGTAAGTTCGCGGCATGAAGTTGGGCCGTAAAACTGTAATGGGTGCAGACGGCGCGAGTCATAGCAGCGTCCCGACTGAGTTATAAATAAATGGCTGAAACGTTGTGTATCGGGGAAATTAAATACGCAAAAAGTCCGGTGTGGCCTTAAGAACCCGGACCCTCGCATCACTCCCAAAATGTTCCAATACCACCCGAACCTGCCGGACCAGAGTCGTCACTAACCAGGAGGGTTCAAACTTTTCAGAAGTTTCAAACCAGTGCCATGAGGCTGGAAGTTGCTTAACATTTTACACGCTTGTGCTTCATTGTGTGCCAGGCCGGAACGTGGAGACGCATGAAAAGATGTTGTGTGATGACTGACACGAACAAGCAGAGTGAGTCACTGTGTAGGAGGCGTGCGTTCAGCTGGTCCACGTACAGCATCCTTAAAGACTGAAAGAAGAAATTTATGTATGCAGATGACCTCAGTGGAGGTTCGGGGGGGGTGGGAGGTGCAGAAAAGAGGCTTTCATTGTGTCTTTATACTACGGACACAAAAGAAGGAAACAAAACAAAAAAAGTTGTCAGTGCGACATAAAACAGCCGCAATTAGTCCACAGTGTTATAGTATGTGTGTGTTGAGTCGAGGGGTGGGGGGGGGTTTACTGTAAACACATTGTTTTGCCGCGTATTTCTAGCCGTCGCTTGAAAAGGGGGACAATCAGAGAATCGTACGCCAGCCAGTACACGAGAGACGAGAAACGAATACATTATCCACTAACTAGGCTTATTCGATCCCTTCTGGGACGCAGGAACGACCCAATTACATTGTTACATACACCCGTCCAGTTTACAGCAACCGTGCTCACCATCAAAATGCAAGAAATTCAAAAACAAATACCTTATTTTGATCATTTCTGACACAGTTTCATTGGTTTTGTGTTTTTGTTTTTCTGTCCTGTGCATTCTGGTTCAGTTGAAGCACGTCTGAAGAACTGAAGTGCTGATTTGTTTGACAGCGTTCTCCTAAAGGGCATTTCAACCGTGACTCCCATCTCCGAGGAGGAGGATGAGTGAAAAAATCATTTTGGGAAAACGTCTGATGTGTTGATGTGATTTAGCTCTGCCTTTAACCTCCATTTCTGAAAGGATATCGTTCTTCTCAGGTGTCTCAGATGGTTCACGTTCATGGGAGGTCTTGGGACAAAACCAAATAATAATAATAACCCGAATTCAAATTTCAAGTGATCCGAACTGCACTTTTAAGCTCACTCACTTAAACTAAGCGATCACAAACTAAGTGATAACTGACATGTTCGTGTATATTCAGAACTATCTGGTTACTCAGTATAAAGAGTTACAATCATGCATGACTTTTCAAGAGCTCACATTAGTTGGTGGTGAACACATTTACGAGCATTTTTGAGGGACGCGTTACTGAAAGTTTGAACATAAAACAGTAAGTAAAATTGCAACATTCTTAATTTTCTTAGTTTTTTAAAGGGTGAAACTTATACATAAATCTTGCCTCCTCCTGTCTTTATGGTTGCAGACCTCAGATGTGACGGCAGTTAGAGCAGCTGGCTTTAAACATTTCTTTGTGACGTTTAGTCGTATTAAATTTGATAAAATAATAAGTTCTATTACAACACAGAGACATGACAGAATTATGTCTTTGTCTGTCGTATGAATATTTAGAAAATTCAGCAGGTCTTAATAAATCCTGTAAATATGTATTATTTTAAGTTTTAAAATGTCATGCGTGTTGTTTACAGAGCTTTAATGAGCAAAATGAGTCTGAAATGAACATTACAGTTTATGGTAAATAATCCCAAGTTAATGTTACAAGTAAAAATAACAATAGTTAATTCACTTTTATCAATGCATTTGGTTTCCTCACTTTTTTAGGTAAAGTTGACTTTTTAGGTTTTACTGAATAATCCAGCATTCATTGCAGTCTTGGGTCTTGGGCTGCGCTGACTCATCCCAAAATATGAGTCATCATGTTAGATCGGCTCTCTTAAGTATTTGCAAGTTTATGCAAGTAGGCGACTCCAACAGGAGCTCCATCACATTACTGCGGGAATATCAGCCCAATCATCGGCTCTTTTTTCTCCTTTCCTTTCCTTATTAAACCGTTACAGCTGGTTTAAAACTTGAAAGCACACACTGATGTTTATTGCGATGCAATCACAGGATTTCACTGCGGCTGTTTTCAGGGAAGAGTCGCCTCAGCACAGTGCAGAAGCGCGTCTGAAATGTCTTCATACTTTGGTAAATTATCATTTTAGATACGCTTTAAAATGTCACACACTCTTAAAAAGGTGCACAATATGTCTTCTGAGTGCTGAGAGCTGTTTTAGTTCCCAAAGAACCATCTGTAAGTGTGAACAACCCTTTTATGATGGAAAGACTCTTCATAGAATATAAAGATTCTACACCAACGTGAAGTCCTTCCAAGAGCCTTTACATTACGTTCATCATATGATGGATGGTATATATATATATATGTATGTATTGCACCATCCTAATGGCCTAAACCCGTTGATACACGGGCACGAACGACGGTGAAAAGTAAATAAAACAACAAGTAAACACACAGTCTACAGGGAGCGATCAATAAGACGTCTGAATGTAGCCGTGCCACGCCGGACACTTGTACCCACACATTTATCCAGTCAGTATCTAGAACCTGCTCAGTATTTAAGTGTAGTTTAACTAAAGTGTCTTATCGTTGTGTTGCCTAAAATCTGGTACTTTATACACTGTACCTCACACTTACCGGGTTAAGACCTGAATACGGGGCTCTAAAGTAAAGGACCAGCTTTGTTTATGGTAATCAGGTGTGTGCTGCAGAGGCAGAACAGCTTAGGTTGAAAAATGTTTAAACTTCTCACCGCCTGCAGCCTCGCGGCTGGGGAACCCCGGACCTCGGGCGATGGGTGGGCCCGGGGTCTGCGCGGCGGGAAAGATGAGGATAGAAGCTGTTGCTCACTCTGCTTCACTTTGCATTTTCAATTGTGACCACCGGCGAAATACTTGCAAAGTGAATATTAATGTATGCTAATGGGCTGCTGAGTCAGCACATTTCATAATGTTTTGCTTTGATGTCATGCGGCACAAACATCAGCGTTTTCAGCCACAAATGATCAACCCCAGCGCCGCCCTCAACACTCGCATTCCCTTTCGCCCCAAAACTCACACGTGCAGATAAATAACTTAAGAGACGGTGTACAAAAACATTTCATTTACTGCAAGTTTGGTGTGATGATGTACATGTACAGCACTGCTTGCAGCTACTGGTGTGTATGTGTGTGTGTATATATATATATATATATGTATATATAATAAAATAAATAAGAGACCACTAGAAATATATATATATATATATATATATTCTGCCTGTCTGTCATATTAAAAGCAGGGGAAATTAAAAGCTGTCATAGTCTTAAACAAATGGGCTTATCTGCCATTGCACACTGTGAACCAATATGGCAATCATTTCACCATTGAGAAACAAATTACCACCACCACTATCAGGATATGGCTCATTAGAAATCAAGCATGCGTGTAATATATTGTTCTCCACGCAGGCAATTACTGTATGTTTGTGTTCGCTGGCCAGAGATTGGAGGAACAATACACTTGACATTTGCCTGTTCGGCAGGAAAGAATGAGTGAACGCCAACTTCGCAGGGAGCTGTGGCAGAAGTTGGGGATTTGGCTGATAATTGAAGTTTGTGCTGGTTTCGATGGACTATGAGGCTCCGTGCCAGTTCTATACCAGGTCATATGTCTAGTTGCATGCAAAACTTTGGACACCCCTCGCCCCGATGACGTATTTTGTTGTTGTTGTTGTTGTTGCGAAGCGTACAACTTCTTCTTCGCAACTCTTCTTTTAATACTCAACATTTTTTTCTGGAAATTTGATTAACTTTAGCACTTGGAAAAAATGTGATTCCGTTCCAGGGGTGAAGTCTCAGAACTTGTTAGGTCTCAGTTGATTCGTCAGGACTTGGTTAGTCAGATAAAGAGCTGTCAGTCATGACTGTCAGCTGGTCTCCAAAACATGTGCAGAAACTCAAGAACCCTGAGCTCCTAGAAGCAGATGGCTGAAGGTCTGAAAATGAAGCTAATTGATGCCTACAAAGCAGGCGGAGGCTATAAAAAGATATGAAAGTGCTTCCAGCTCACAATTACTACTGTCTGAAATGGCATTTGGGAGATAAGCGGAGCTGCAAGACACAAGAAATTCTCAGATTTAACCACTCATACGCTGGCCAGACCAGATCTGCCTGTAAGGCTCATCAGAAGGAAACCTTAACTGTGACCAAAAGAGAGAAAACAGGACATATTGATATTTTTACATACATTTTTCTATAATTATATCCTGTTTAAGAGATTTAGCATTTGAACTTGAAGCTATTTCTACTCTCAAGGCTGCATATACAATAGAAAACAACACGTTGCCATGAATGGTTTGTTCCCATGGTTTCTTCATTTTTAAAGACGCTGTCGTCACTCGTCAGTGAAAAAATGTACTGGTGCGCGTCGCTCTGGATAAGAGCCTAAATGTAAATGTAAATGTGAAAAATGGCTGCATTCAAGGCAGTAGCTTTGGTGCATCTGAAGATGTTTTTGATTGCAAAGATGCGTCAGTTCGTGCGTTTTGTCAGCTAAGGGTGAAATTTCTGTGCCTTTAGCATAGCATTTTCTAAAAATCCCATCCTAAAAAAACACAATACCACTGTTCCACCAATTCCTGTGACGGTTAAGTTCAAAGTTTGGTTCACTTCAGCATTTCTACACATATAACCTGTAAACAAAAACTGAAGCGATTACACAACGTATCTGAAGATGCTTGTATAACGTTTTCACTAGTTTTCCAAAACACGTTCCTTCTTCTGCTCGGATCTTCTCCTGGAACAACACCAGGTAGATTCTCTTACTTCTAAATCCGGCTTTCTATTGGATGGGCTCCTCAGCTCAGCTTCCTCTCACCTTTACATCAAGCATTCCTGCAGCCTTTTCTTCCACTGATGAAGAAGCTGCTTCTGTAAAATAATGAACGCCACAGAAAGTCCTTCCTTCCCGCCGCCATCAGACTCTACAACTCCTCCCTCAGTCACGCGGTCACAGTATTCTGCTGCTTCTTGCTGTATATTTATTCCGGGTTAAAAAACTCTCATTGTGTGAAAGACTTTGTGCATTATTTTTACTACGATGTGCAACAGTCTGTGTGCAATACTGTGTAATGTAACGTTATTATGTGCAATATCATATGTTCTCTAAATGGTGCTAAATCACTTCATTACTTGCAATATCTTATGTGCAATAGTCTTCATGTGCAATATCACTACTTGGTCAAGTTTACTTTTCATTACTCAAAATTACTAAACAGTACTTAATTACTACTGATTTTCTAAAAGTGCAGTAACTTATTCCAAACTACCGTTTGTGTCAATAGTTTTTCACTCGGCCGCGTTACTTATAGATGGATATTATACCATGCAGTATTTCTGTATGTAGAAATGTCTATTAATATTATGGTTGTTTTCTTTATACAGATTTTTATTTAGATTTAATTTAGACTTATTTTATTTCATATTGTGTCTTTCTGTGACTTTGTGTGTTGTGGCAGTCATCGCATAAGCAGTTTCCTCTGGGATCAATAGTTTTCTGATTCTGATTCTGATTCTGATAATAAATGTTGTCCTTATTATTACAATGGACAAAAGCAGATTTGCTAGAAGCCGTCAAATCAGACTCAAAAAACTTTATTTTCTGAAGTTTTAGGCGAGTGATGTTGATGCTGGTGAAAACAGCTGTGAATGAAATACATCTCAGATTCTCAACCTTGCGTTTTTCCGTCTTGCAAGGTAACCTGTCAAGAACTTCTTTTTCCCAAGAACACAGCTGCGTTCTCCTTGTTCTTGGTAATAATAAACACCGTTTTCAAACAGCAATCAGCGGAAAACTGAAAGACAAAATGTAGAAAAGCTCCTTTAAATAAGCTGGTGAATAGCTACAGTCTGGGAAAAGGCCAGGACGGAATGAATGTGGCGTGTGAATTACTGGCAAGAGGTCTTGATGATTTCAATGAAACATGTTTTGCAACTGAGGGAAATCAGGCTGTCCAAGGAAGGCTGAAGCCACGGCGCCATGGAAGAAGCATACACAAGAAGCGTCCGCTGCTCTGCCCGGCACGTTTCTGAGCCTGACCTGTCGACTGGGTGGGTTTGATGGGTTTAATAAGTGAAGCAGTTGCTCAGATCCAGAGTGTGCGATGTACAAATCCTCCCCTGCACAAATTGTGGTTGGACACTCTGTATTCCTAGTTTAAAAAAATACAGCGGGCAAATCAAGTGGTTAGTCCATCCAGTGATTTTATCCAATCAGCAGTAAGGATGGTATCCTGTGGAGAATACCAATAAACAGTGGAGTCTAAAAGATCACGCTGGGAATCTTTCTGGGATTTTTTTCCTTTAAACATGGGCGCAAAACAACAGAAAGTTTCGGACGTTTGAAAAGAAAAGTTATGAGAAGATTCGGTTCTGTTTCTGAGTTACTATTCAAATGTAATCAGATTTGTGACAAGGACCATGTTATCGCCTTTGCAGAGAAAGGTCAGATTCTTCTTGAGTATGTCGAGTGTTCGGACGGCCCTGAGGTGGATCTGATCTCTCTACTGTCATTAAAGCCAAAAGTGGGCATCGCCAGATACTAAGAAAATGTAGAAATTCCTCTAAATATTTCAAAGATTTTACTTTTCACTCAAAACTGTATGTTGGTTGTAATTTCGATTAAAAACTTTGCACACATGTATACAAAATAGAAATGTTTCCTTCAGTTGTCTCAGACCTTTGGACCCGACTGCATGGCCACAGTTCCGGAGTGAGAGCATAAAAATCCAGCTGTCCAGTTATTTCTAATGGTGCAAATGTTCAAATTCATTAGTGACAAACCTGTGAGGCCCGGCTAGACAGGGCACCACCCTCTTTGCCCTCTTGGCACTGGGCCTGCCCACAATGTGCAGTTTAAGATTCCAATACTGTAAATGTAAAAGTGTCAATAAACAAACAAATAAACAAATAGATAAATAAATAAAATAGAAAATGAGGCAGGACTTTTTACTTATGAAACATTTATTATTTTTGTCTTTTTTTCCAGTATGTTACATTTGGCAAATAAACAGTAATTGTGCATTAAAATGTGCGATATGCACTTATTTTCACTTCGAAAATCAATGTGTACGATGTCATTTGAGCTGGTGTGGCTGAACATTTGTCTGTGTCTGTACCACCGAGGCCTAAAATGACTACTACGAGCTACTGATCCAAGTTCTAATCATATGAATGTGCGATAAATTCTTGTTGGCAAAGCTTAACAACAGCAGAAGCGCTATCAATCACCGATATCACGAGAGAATGTGGCGGTGGGTAATGATGAAGATCTGCGGATCCGGATGCCTCTGTTAGCTCAGAAAGGTGAAGGATAACAAACATGACTTATGCAAAAGCCCGTGACCCGTGGGTCACGTTTATCTACCGCGCGGCCTGCTGAGCCAGCCGTTAGTCCGCCTGCAACCAGGCCGGGCTAATCTATATGACCTTTGCATATCGCAGAGCTCGGTTTCTCCTCAATCATCCCCATCCTTAAATGGAAATGTAAGTCAAATTAGGCAGAACGCAGCGACTCTTCTAACGCACCTTATATTGATTAGGAAATGTACTGCGAACAAACTGACCTCACCGACTCAACAAGGGTCCAGAAGGCAATACGGCAGAGGACTTCTTGCCGAGAGATTTCTGAGGGTTTTACTGCGATCTTCTGATCTTTTACTGTGAGTCTGGAGAGAGTTAGATCACCATTAAGCTTTCGGCCATGCAGTGACTCTTCCCATTTTAATCGTCAGGGCTGAGACAGTCCAAGGACGCCTCGGTCTTCTGCCTTCCGAACCCAGGGCCTGACAATTCAATTGTGTTTCACTTAGCCAGACAACCCTATTCTAGATCCTGGGTTGATCAGAATAAAAGAAATCAAACAGGCTTTGTGCTTCTGATTGTTGTCTCAAGTGCAGACAGAAAAAAAAGAGAAAGATGTGAAGATCCTCTTTGAATAATAATTTGTGTACTTGCTCATCGCTTCTCCAGCTGCTCACACCAGCATACATCTACCTACAAAATCTCAACACACACACACACACACACAACACGCAGACGCATGCTCAAACAGCCCGCTGGCTTTCGCTCGCAGCACGTTCGAGATCGGAGCGGATATGTAGGCTCCAGCCAAATCAACAGATGTGTCACTTTCCATTTGAGTCAAACTGTGACTGGGCCGTCAATCATCTTTAAATACCTCTGTCTCGCTGCGGGGGCCGCACCTCGGGCCTCGGCTCATTTCGCGTTCGCCCTAAAAGACAACATTACTATTCATATCATCAGGTGCTGCTGGAGTCGGGCATCGCGTATCGCGCATCGCGTACCGTCTTCCAGCACTGATTTTAAAGCGATGCTTTCTGTGGACAGGGGGACCTCGAGTTACAACACATTCCTACGACGGCGACGTGACCCGAATTTTGGTGACAGTCGAAACACCCTCTAGCCTGAGTCACTTACTGACCCTAACACAGTCAAAATCATAATCTAGAACATAAAAACACAACTAAGCCACAGAAAACAGAAAAGGACATAAATATACTGGACTTGTTCAACACTTTTAACAGTCCAGAATGTTGTAGGTAAGGGACGTCAAGTCACTCACTCATACGCCGCGTTACTGCATATTCTGCGTATTCTTCCACCGAGCACAACCAAACTAGTTATGGCGGTGAACGCCGTAAACTCGAAACGTCGTATGCCGAGGCTGTCGTGACCCGAGGACCCACTGTACTCTTCACTGTTCTCAGACCGGCGCCCCTGGGTTCGGTGGCCAGACTGGAATTCGAAGCTGTTAACAGCTGTTTGAGCAGCGGATCCTTTGTGGCTTCATCTGTAACCTTTATACAACTTTTTCCTACAGTTTAACATCTAACCCACCACTAGATAGGAACACATTCCAAACTGCAGACCACCACACTAAAAAGAAGGTAAAATATACAGAGCTGCCAGATTAATAAGCACATCATGTCTAATATAAAAGTCTGCTGTTTGGGACGCCGTCTCAGTCCTTCTTCTGTTTTTCTCCAGTTTTAGGTGAAGTTTGTAGAACGTGTGTAAAAATAAGTCAAATGAATTTAATCACTACAGATCTACAGCCCACTCTTCTGTAGAAAAAGAGGAGAGAAGATTCATGAAATTGAAACTGCGATGACTCTCATGTCCGGCATTGTGGTGAGAACTGTTGCCTAATCTGATTTTTCACCAATGTGTTCTGTTAGGAGTCAAGGGGGCTTGTGTGTTTACATTAATACTGAATGGTGTGAACACTGTACCAGTAGCCAGCCACCACTTATTACTGGTGGAGTTTGCGACTGTCAAATGTAGACCATTTTATGCACCAGCATGCTTATAGTAACGTTTGAATTTTTCTATAGCCATCAGTTAACTCTCTCTTTCTGCCATGCAAAACATGGGGAGTCCTCAATAAATGCTATTAGTATGTGGATTTTGTAATAAGAGAAGAGATTTCACTGGACCTTCTTTACACAAACACCACAGGAACTTATGAAGGCGAGCCCTGACCTCACCTCGGCTACTCAGACCACATTTGTGTTATGCTAATCTCAGCATACACACCACTCATCAGACGTGACAAACGTGTTCATAAACAGATCACAACCCGAGGAGCCATCTCTGGTCTCCAGGACTGTTTTGAGGAAACTGACTAGGGCGTGTTTAGGGAGGTTGCAACCTATGGCGGCTTCGCCAACCTGAAGGAGAACATCAGCAACTGCACCAATGACTCGTTCACTCGTTCACTACATAGTGTTTGCTATATAGGGAGCTAAATAGTGAACAAGGGGAGGCGACGTTTAGTTAATTTCGGACACTCTGGATGTTACGTTTTTACTAACTGTTGCTTAAATAGTGCGCCGGATCTCGGCAATTTATCTATGTGGCATAAATAAACGTCTGGTCTCTCTGGGCACGGTGATGGATAGATCCGTCCGGGGGCACTACTGTCCTCCACGGAGAGAGAGAGAGACAGAGACAGAGAGAGGGAGAGAGAGAGAGAGAGGGAGAGAGAGAGAGAGAGAGAGAGAGAGAGAGAGAGAGAGAGAAAGTGCGAGTGTGGCTGAATCTCCTCCGTCTGAAGCCCCACTTTCCCCCGTCTCTCCTCCTCCTCGCTCCTCTTCTTTCAGGGATAACAGTAGTGTAGAGTCTGAAAAGTGCACTGGTTTACTATGTAGGGCACAGTAAAAGAAACCTGCAGTGCATGATGGTACATGTGTATTCATGTAGTGTACAGTGTCTGGTCTCTAGATGTCGGTGTGTAGTGTACAGTGTCTGGTCTCTAGATGTCGGTGTGTAGTGTACAGTGTCTGGACTCTAGATGTTGGTGTGTACTGTACAGTGTCTGGACTCTAGATGTTGGTGTGTACTGTACAGTGTCTGGACTCTAGATGTTGGCGTGTAGTGTACAGTGTCTGGTCTCTAGATGTTGGAGTGTAGTGGGCAATGGT
>JBBJLS010070190.1:0-12172 GCA_037577275.1 Bryconaethiops microstoma
TATTTATTATTACTTTTGTCAGATTAAAGTTATTTTTGTGACCATTTTGAGTTTTTCTTTCATTGACTGAAGGGTACTTACAATTTTGTCCACGTGTGTAAGTTGGTACAGACAAAAATATGCATTTAAACATGCTGTCAACAAAAAAAAAAACACTTTTTCAGTGTTTCACACACTGTACTACATCCAATTAAATAATGCTTATTGTCATTTCAGCCATATACACTCAAACATATACACAAAACAACATTCCTCAAGAACCATGATGCAATGCAAAGAATGAAAACAGAAACAGCACAAGTGCTGGCAGAGCAGGTCTGTGCAGAGTGCAGAAAAAAAAGTGTAAGACTTTAAAACACAAGAGCAAACACAATAATAGTATTGGACAGGACAGCAATCACTGAAGGCAACAAAAGCATTAATAGTATTTGTGTGAATGAACACAGCATTATGACAGATACTGTATTCTAACTGCAGAGTCTCTCTGCATGCTAAAACATAAAGATTTATGAGGTAGGTTTAATTCTAAAACAAAAATATCTATAACATAGCAGCAATAAAAATGTCTAGTAAATAATAAAGGGAATTTACCGTAGGCCTGGTTTTGGGGGAGTTGCAGTTCAGGTATGATTTTGTTCATGGTTGAACAATCAAGTGTGTATATGCATTTGTATTTAAAAGAACATAGCACTTCAGTTCAAGAGAGTTCAGCTGTCCTCACTATCCACTGTAAGGTCTTGCTAACTCCAAACCAGGCAGTGATGCAGCTGCCAAGGATACTCTCCATAGTCCCTCTGTAGAATTTGATGAGGATTGTGGGGGAGGCAAGTTTTCCTCAATCTCACAATAAGCACGCTTATGGGTAGTAAGAGACAGTGATCAGCTTTCTTGGCAAGCTGGTGTTGAGAGTCGATGTGAGATTCTCTCCAATATAAACAATAGAATCTTGGTGCTCTAGACAATCTCCACAGAGGAGCCATCAGTGTTCAGCAGAGAATCATCATACCATGTTCTCATGAAAACAATAACCATCTTTTTAGTTTTGTCTACATTAAGAGACAGGTTATCCATTCTGCATGCATCCATTCTGCATGTTGAAGTGAAGTGACTGTTTTTGTCATACATGAACACACCATAGCACACAGTGTGAACACCACAAAATTCTTTTTCTGCATTTAACCCATTCACCAAGCGAAGCAGCGGGCAGCCAGGAACTCAGCACCCGGGGAGCAGTGTGTTGTACTACCTCTGTTGTTTTACCTCCTCTCTGTACACCACCTTGTCATTCTCATTGATCAAACTCGCTATGGTCACGTCATCAGCAAACTTGCTCATATGAGTCAGCAGTGTGAACAGCAGAGGACTCAGCACCTAGCCCTGGAGGACCCCATGCATGGTGGTGCTGAAGATGTTGCTCCCAATACTAACTGACTGGGGTCATCCCAGTACAGGATCCAGTCGCAGACTGAGTTGTTCAGGCCCAGCAGTCTTGGCATGTAAGGGGTGGTGGGAATTGCATCATCTGTCAAACAGCTGAGACAGTAGACAACATGCAGAGGGTCCAGTGATCGGCTCAGTTGTGATTTTTTGTGCCCTGTGATGATCCTCCCGTTTGGTTGGGATGTGTGGTGACGGTCTTGGGACAGTAATGTCTTTGACAGGCTAGTCATCAGTGTCATGTACTCTACCAGGCTGGTACAGCTACTGTAAGTAGAAGCTTTCCTAAACATGTCTCAGTGAGTGTGCTTAAAACAGGGGGGACAGGTTTTTGTCTGCTTCACCTGTCTGACGAGTGATATGTATGCTGGAATTAGAATAACAAAGATGTGGCCTGAGTAGCTGATCTGAGGCTATGGTTCAGCTCGGTGCACCCCAGCAAAGTTTCTGTAAACAAAGTCCAATATTTTTGCCCCACTTGTTGTAAAGTCCACATACTTACAAATTTGAGAGAATCCTGACTTTAGATAACAGTTACAAACTCCACCAGCAATGAATAGTAACTAGAGACTTTCATACACCATTCCAGAAATAAACAAGCCTTCATTGTGGGTCTTTCTGGACACGGCTACATTTCTATCTAAAGAAAACATTAATAGCCCATCCAATTGAATGTGAGCATTTGGAACACTGTCACAAAGTAATAATTCCATATAATAAAAAGACAGCTCTCATTTAACAACTGCTGCAGAGAAATAGACAAACGACTGTCCATAACTGTAAACTGTAAAGTGCACCTATGTGATAAGCGGGGCTAAGATATAAGGTAGGTGTACCTAATGAAGTGGTTTGTCAGTGTCTGAGAAGTAAACAAACATGGATGTAAGTTAACTCTAGTTGTTCTTGCTGTCCTCTCTAATGTTACTGTGCTAAACTGTTACCATCCCTTCAGTATTCTGTTGCTGCATTGATAACAGCATCACAACCGTTTCCAGGTGCACTGAGGCAATACCAACCACAGTAGAAAACACAGTGGGAAACGCAGTGGGAAACGGGTACCAAAAAGTGAGTAAAACTTAGTAGTGTTGTCGAACTATGCCGGTATTATTCTGTATGATTATCATATGACTGAATTACATGAGTATCAAACCAAGGCTGAATCCCAAATGACTGCCTTCTCCCTCCTACACTCTGTAAGCCATGAAACAATGGACTCTACACCCAATCAGTGCACTGTGTATTAGAGCATTAACGACTTAGGATTTTTTCAGATGGACTTATCCGTCAATAATGTCGAAGTTGAGTCAACAAGTCGTTTGATGATGTCATCACACAGGTGCCAACAATGAGCAACTTTTATTGAAGTTCTGTTTAGCATTAACAGTCAACATGACAATTAAACAAAACAAAATATACTGTAGGCTAATACCTTGAATTTTCTGGTAAATTTAGTTGCACAACAGAAAGTGGGAACAGCTGTGATCTGCTGTTTTCTCTTATCAGTCAGAGGCTATTCTGTAAAGCTACTCCGCTCCTCTGGACTGGACTTGCTGGACTTCCTGCAGTGCTAGCGTCAGCCATGTTAGCTAGCAGATGCTGTTTCAGATGGCCGTGCATAACGCCGGTACTGTTATTGTACTTTAACACCGATCTGCAGATTGTGCAGATGCGTAGACAAATCAGCTTTTCTGTTAATGCCCTACTGTGTCATGAGTTTGCAGGTCCAGCAGTATTGCCTATTTATGACTGAAAGTTGGTCAAGAGGAACTAGGCCAATGACTTGCTAACGCACAGCGTTAGTACATTTACTCACTGTCTCAGGGCAACACAGTCTCAGACTTAGCATGGCTTCTAATCTGCAGATGATGTAGGAGCTGGTGGACACACACACACACACTCACACACACACACACACACACACACACACACTCTGGGAAAGACACTGAGACAACAGTAGCCCAGGGCAAGGAAAAAACATTCAGAACACATTGCGTTTCACGCCATCTTCATCATCAAAATTAGCAGAAGCAGAATCATCATTTGATTTACAGATGGGACAGATTGCAGGGAGGACTCTGAATGAAATTGAATCAAAACCGGGATATATATATATATATATATATAAAATAACATACAAAATGCATTATTTGTATAGAATATTTTAACTGTTAAATAGTGTTTCACTTTATGCAGTTAAACATGTGAGCAGCAGATCACTTTAGATTGTTTCTACTGTTCTGTTCTTTATGAAATTTTGACACAGTGTGAATGGAGAAACAGGGTGAAAAATCCAAGAAAGATCTAGTGTGTGCTTTGTGACATGCGTTGAGGTATAAAGGTATGTGTTTATATCAGTCATAGTCTGGCGTGTGTGTGTTTCTTTGTACTTATTAGACCTGCTCCGAATATGTAATAGGTATTATTGTTATTGTTATTATTATTATTGTTGTTGTTGTTGTTGTTGTTGTTGTTGATGATGATGATGTTTTGTTGTTATTGTCATTTTTTCTTCATTTTACTTCACATTGTACATGACAGAGTACAATGTATCACGTGCGATGTGATGTTTATACCAACAAAGCCCTTTTGAACTTTCTGTTTGTGATCCTAACTTTCACACGTATTCTAGCTAAAGAAACAACTGCAAATATCAGAAGAACACCTTCTTTCTCTCTCTCTCTCTCTCTCTCTCCCTCTGACCCATATAGCCCACAGTGTAATTGTTTGGTCAGTGCTCCACATGCTGCAGTGGGTCCGCTGGCATAGCTTGGGGGTTTACCGTGATCTTTGACCTCTGTGACTGGCAGGCTCCTGGGGGATTCTCAGACTAGCAGTTGTTTCGCCTTAGTGTCAAATTAGTGACTTGATGCAGCCTGAAGAATGGAGGAAGAGAGAGAGGGAGAGAGAGAAAGAGAATTCAGATTCTATACTCACAAGGAACCGAAAGTGCAAGGACTTTTTTCTTGGTGCACAAAATGTCACGAAAGGCCATGTCAGTGCCACTGCTGTACTGATTAATGAGGAGTGACAGGGGTGACACATTGTGAGGCAACAAATGACCTGAAGTCTGTAATTGTATACCTGTATAGTGGAGCTATCAGGTAGATAGAGTGCATAAAATGGCCAGAGAGTGGATGTACAAAGTTTAAACTTTTAATGAAACAGCCAGTGAGTGAAAGCATAAGGTAAAGTAAAAGTAAAGTAAGGGAAAGTGGGTTTGTAAATGTATTTGTGGCCAGTAAAGTGGGTTTCTAAATGTATTTGTGGTCAGTAAAGTGGGTTTCTAAATGTATTTGAAAAATTAATTATCATTAATATTTTATAATAAACTGACATCTCATGAGCAAAATGTAACTGAAGCATGCTGACATTTATAGTTCATTTTATCAAGTCTATCTGAGAGCTCTGGTGCTCTCAGGTCAATGTAAAAGAGTAAAATGTGTCCATGACTTCCAGTTTATCCATGGCTTACTGTTTCACAGGGCTATATGATGTGTACACACGTCTGACTCACTAAAACCACATACTTCCCCAATGAATGGACAGTGATTTAATCTTTTTTGAGATTATTATTTATATTACAGCATGTGGTTTTGGACATGGCTGCAATCATTCATCAACATGGGAACAACCGGAGAATATACTAATGAAATAAGACAAAAATATGTTAACCTTTATAAATCAAGCAATGGCCATAAAATGGCCATCGTGTTCCTTTGACCCTTGAAGTCATTTAAATCCTGTGGGTTGTTAATTCAAAAAAGGTTCTGTATTGAGCAGGGAATTCAGATTGCTTGCTCTGTATTCTCCAATCTCTTTAGGGAAAACTTGAGATAATTGGCTACAAAAGATATTTTTATGCATATTCAGCATACCTCCTTAATTTTTTTTCATCTCTCCTTAATTTTTTGTAATGCTTTTATTTTTCTCCCCATCCAACTGGACTGTTTTTGAGCCAATAAAGAAATAAACTCTTTCTCACAATCTTTGAGAACGTCACACACCACAGCTATTGATTAGCTATGCTTACTCTAATCAGTCCACGCTACAAAACACACTTCCTCCTGAAGACCGAACAAACAAACATTGCGATTAGTTGATTGATTACAGAACACCTGCTGTTCTTATTGTTTGGTACTTGTACTGTACCAACAGATAAATCATGTGTTAAACTGAAACAGAATCAGTAATCAATCATGACCTGATTGATGTATCAGTCATCACAGGATCATTCCATGCCAGATTACTTACAACCTGTCCAAAATTTCAGTTTTAGTTCTTCCGTTATGGATTTTCTGCATTGAGTTTAAAATCTCTTTTTAAATATTGAGTTAAACGGCTTATAGAATGTTTGAACAACACTGAAATATTAGCTAGGTGTAAATGCGACAATGTAATTTTTCCCGAATAAGAACTGTAATGTCTGTTTAACATATAAAACATTACAAATGTGACTTTACTGATGTAATCATTTTAGCATGATATAATAGTCTTTAGCTTTTTTTGCAAGGTAATGTGTTCTTCTATTTGTTGTTTTTGGGACACCTATTATGCACCAAATCTCTTACAGAAGCAACCAAATTGCATTGTCTTGCAAAAGCATTTTCATACATGTCAACTACAGCAATGAGCTTGAATGTTCCGTGAATATCAGGAGAAAATAATTTTACCCAAGTTTTGAAAATATTTACAAGACCAGTTGTAGAAAAAAAAATCAGATAAAAATGCACTGTATCCCACTGAAGCACACTGCCACTCGGTATTATGGGAAATTGTGACTAGAACTGATCCTGTAAACATCAGATGATGATAGTTATGTTTTGGAACTTTTTGCATCATCATGGCCAGGAAAATTATTTTCGATATCCAACAAGACATGGTATTTGATAGGCACTTCTGTGCACCAGAAATATCATGTGCACCATCGATTCCCAAACAACAAAAGGATATACTGTATATCTCACAAAAAAGGACACAGACCTGCCTGCTAGAACATTACAGCGAATATTTAGAAAAAAATTTTTATCAAACATGTTGTTTATGGTGTGTTTCTTAGTAAAGTACATCATGTTCAAAGTATTTTCATAGCACATACACTTCACGGACAAAAGGATTGGAACGTCTGAGCATTACACCAACAGGGACGTTAATGGTGTTGCAATCAAATACATAAACTTTAATATGGAGTTGGTCCCCCTTTGCAGTTATAATAGCTTCAACTCTTCTTGGAAGGCTTTCCACAAGATTTTGGAGTTTCTGTGGGAATTTGTGTCCATTCATTCTTTAGGGTGTTTATGAAGGCAGGGACTGATGTTGGACAAGAAGTCCTGGTTCACAATCTCTGTTCCAGTTCATCCCAAAGGTGTTGGATGGGGTTGAGGTCAGGACTCTGTGCAGCCAGTCAAGTTCTTCCACACTGACCTCATCCAATCATGTCTTTATGGAGCTTGTTTTGTGCACTGGCGTACAGTCATGCTGGAATAGAAAAGGTTCTTCACCAAACCTCGAAAATCAGGTGTGTCCCAATACTTTTGTCCATATAGTGTATGTATTATTTTACACATTATTCAGACATAACTGTCCTTATTCAGTAAAAGTTTGAGAGATAAGAGATTAGATCCTTTTGAGAAATTGTTTCGTCACAAAGCCAATAAAATAGCTTTTGTTTGTTTGGCCATTTAAAACTCATTGTGTAGTTTTAAATGTTATTTGCAGAAATAAATCATTCATAGGTCTGAAAGAAAACATGTATTTGTAGGAATATTGCATAAAAATCTAAATATGGCAAGAAAACATTTGTAAACAGACTGAACAATTACATTTCAAAGAAAACATTGCACATCAAAGGTACATCCTTTTTTTAAGGACATTTAAATACATAAAACTAATTGGTTTAAAGCAAACTTATGATTACTGAATTTATATTTTATAGCATTGTATCTCGTTAATATTTCAATTCGGTTCAGTCATTGTGTAAGGGGTTATGCTCAATATATAAAATGAAAGAGAGACTACATGTGATGGGCTAAACACACTATAAGTAGTAAAAAAATTATTACAGCAAAATATTTTCCAATTCTGTTAACGAATGAATAGTATGCATTAACAGTTCAGTGTTTTCCTGCTGAAAGTGTCCCATAAGTCTGAACTGTGGTCAGTATATGGTGGTTAGATCATTCTTGACCTGAATAGAAAGCAAGATGAAGAATCTGCCAGCAGCTTTTAAAAAGCCAAACTTACTTTCTCACACTTTCCACCTTCCTTCCATCTTTCTGTCATGTGATCACCCAATCCAATCAAAAGGCAAGATGGAAATACCTGATAAGGGGTTCAGTTAATAAACGGTTTAGTACTGCGAGAATTAAACATTTAAACATGTGTAAGAAACACACGAAGCGTTTAGCTATGTTAAATGTGTGTGTTTCTGTGAGATATGCAGCTGGCTGAATTTTACAAACCCTAAGAGATCTTCACATAAATCTTTCAAGGGCTCCCTTTGCCTCACCCTGCCAAGGAGGAGTGCCTTTGTGTGTGTATGTGTGTGTGTGTGTGTGTGTGTGTGTGCGAGTGTGCGTGTGTGGATGTGTGTGTGTAGGTGTATAAAGCTGATATATTTCTAGGTTTCTGACCGTAGAGGGTGTGTGTTGATAAATGTCATTATTCATTACCCTAATTATTGTTTTGTTGAATTATCCTTTAAAGCAAAAAATGACATTCCCCTAGTCCTCTCCCTGACCTGTCCCCTCCCAGTCTTTTCCCCCGAGTCCTGCCCCCAAGCCCCCCTCACCCCAAATGTAGCTGATCAGCCAGTAGATTTTTGGTACAGGTTTGCACAAATGTTGTAGCTAACATGGAAACCTATAGGTAAACAACTACATGCTAACATGCTAACGACATACGTGTGTGTGAGTTTGTGCAAAAAGGTGAACCTCAGCTACATCTCATACTCCGAATCACAATGTACTTAAAGTGTGCTTAGCCCTACCTTAATTTACCCGTGAAAATAAACCAAACCCCTTCATTTGAATTAAGAGGCTGTTAACTTGTGAAACTGACCCCTTAATTTTACCTTAAAATTAGATTTAAGGCCTTAATCTTCAATTTAAGGATTTAAATAATCTTAAATTTGGCACTTTTTCCCTTAATTTTCCTTAATTTCCGGATTGGGAAATTAAGGTCAAAAGTAAGGTCATTTTCGTAGTGTTTGCACAAATGTTGTAGCTAACATGAAAGCTTATAGGTAATGAACTACATGCTAACATGCTAACTACATACATGTGTGTGTGTGTGAGTTTGTGCAAAAAGGTGAACCGCAGCTACACCTCAGTATCAGTGTTATAAAAAGAAACAGAGTTTGTTTCTTTGGTATCTGTAGCAACCAAACCAAAAATATCCAAAGATCAAAGCTAACCGATAGCATTGTGGTGTGAGTGGACAGTGAATGGCCTTATCACTGTGGCCACTGCTGCCTATCCACTGAGGCAGAAAAGTAAATTAGCACATTCAGATACTTAAGGTGAAACGTGTGTGAAGGGTTTACACAGCATACTCACATGCTAAATGTTTTCAAAAGCAGTTTGGGGAACACCTTACACACACACACACACACACACACACACACACACACAACAGATGCATGACAGCTTCCCCATAGAGCCTTTATTAAACAGACTGTTTTTGTTATTGTGCCTTTAGGACATATATTTAAATGACCATTGTTCTGATTGGCTTAACTGCATTGTGCCTCATTCAAGAAGAAATGTTGAAGAAATTGAGACTGAAATCCTCAGGGATATGGGAAAAGAAATCTCAGCAGCTCCTTTCAGATATATGTATCTTTTGGAGGGTGGAAATTATTCATTTACTTCTTTGTCAGCCAGGAACAAAAAAATATTTAATCATTTCCTCACACCAAGAACTCTGCTACAGGCTGTCTGCAGGAACAGCACTTCATATCACTTCAGCAGGACTGAGTGGGGCTGCACCACTGTAGGCAGAATGGACACATGTTTGTTGTTAGGGCTGTTTTTGCAGTTCTTTTTCATATTTGGACTGTATGGACTGGGGAGTGAACAGAATGTTTTGAAGCTTCAACAATGTTTACATACTCAGACTCTTTTTTGCTGAAATGTTTTTTTCTAGTGGGCCATTTAAGATATCACCTTGACCGTATACCCCCGAAGAAAGATGATCGTACACTGTGTACCTATGACTTTGCACTTATCCAAATCTCCAAATTTGTAACTCAACAGAAGTACATTCTTATGTATCATTTGGAACATTTATACTGTAAAGTGCAAAGTGTAAGATGTCCATTTGTCATATGTTAACACACCACATCACAGCACACAGTGTAAACAGCACAAAATGTTCTCTGCATTTAATCCATTCACCAAGTGAAGCAGTGGGCACCCAGGAACACAGCCCCCGAGGACCAGTGTGTGGGGACGGTACCTCGCTCAAGGGGACCTCAGTGGTGCCGCTGGCGACCTGCCAACTGCAAGGAGATATTGGAAGTCCACATTGGAATACATTTCAGAACAGAACTGAAATAATAGAATCTGATCTTGAGGTGAATTGATTTGAAATGAACCAAACTGAACTGGCTTGATTTGAACTGAATGGAATCAAACCAAACCAAACTGAACTGATTTGACCTCAACTGAATTAAATCCGATGAAACTGAAAAGAAAAGAACTGGTCTGATTGAAACTGAATTCAAGTGAAACAGAATAGAGCTTGTACTGAAGTGGTCTAAGCTAACTTTACTGAGCTTGAATTCTGGTGATGGTGAGCAGTTTCGAATTACAGGGGTCAGTTCTCTGGGGAGCTTTTGGGGCAAACATAGAAAATATATATTTCCTCCTTTTGTGTAAATATTGTGCAGGAAATAATATGGCATAAGTTGGGAACTTTGCAGTGCGCATGGGATGGGGGTGCATTACAGATTTGTGCTCATCTGTTTAAAAAACACAACAATTATTCCTGTCCCCATGAAGAACAAAGTGAACTGCTTTAATGACTATCGTCCGGTGGGATTTACCCCCCAGCTGCAGTGAAGTGTTTTAAATGGTTGATGCTTGGACATGTTAAGGATTCCATCCAGACAGTTTGGACCCACTGCAGTTTGCCTACCGCAGTAAAAATTGACAATAAAAACTACGCCAGTCTGTATTCGTGGATTACAACACGGTCATCCCAACCAAGCTGATCCAAGAGTTGCTCAGTCTGGGACTATTCTGTGCAGCTGTATCCAGAATTTCCTCACCAACAGACCCCAACATGTGCAGACGGCCTAAAACACCTCCTTCACACCGGTCATCGATTTTAGGAAACAGAATGCAGTTCACGTCCCATTTATCAGAGAAGATGCTGTAGAGAAGGTCAGCAGTTTCAAATTCCTTGGGGCCATCCTCAGTTCTAACAAAACAGAACACACCATAGTCCTCACTGGTTTCTATAAGTGTGCTGTGGAGTTCATCCTCACAGGGTGTGTTACATCCTGGTATGGCAGCTGCTCTAGAAAGCTTTTCAAAGATTGGTCAAAACAGCTCTGAAGATCACTTCACTTTCAGCTATCCAGGGCTTTCGGAGCGGCTGGTGGCCCAGTGGTTAGGGAGTTGCCCCTGTGATCAGAAGGTCATGGGTTTAAAGCCCAGGATTGTCCGTGGCACAGATAAGGTACCCTTGAGCAAAATACACACTGCTCCCCACATTGCTGGCAGCCTACAGCTTTGCTTGGTGAATGGATTAAATGCAGAGTAAGAATTTCACAAAGCCATCATGAAGGACTTTAGTCAGCCTGCGCTGACACTTTTCTTCTTTCTGGCTCTGGTAAGCAGCTCAGGACTCTCCACGCACCACAAGAAGATTCAGGGACAGCTCCTACTCCAAGACATACACACACTAATGTGCAATATAACTGCTGAATTCTACAGTGTCATATTTGCATATATTTGATTTCTCCCATCCTCAACACTCCACACTGTCACTTTCTTGTTTAATAATAATTGCTGAAACATTCTCTGTATGGCACTGCCCATATTTTACCCATTGCAGTATTACCCACTTTATATAATGCTGTCACATTTCTCTTACTGTCACATTTCCCTTACTGTCACATTTCCCTTACTTCCTCATGTTGTATTATAACACTACAAAACCAAGCGCCTTCATTTTACCCCTTAAGATTACCCTAATTTTGACCTTAAATTCCCATACATGGAATTAAGGAAAATTAAGGGAAAAACCCCTGAATTTCCCCTGACTTTTTCAAATTTGCCCCATAAATAATAGAACCTCCTGAATTAGCGCCTTAAATTTAAGATTAAGGTGGTTCACACTCATGCCTTAACTCTAATTTTAAGGTCAAATTAAGAGGTTGGTTTCACAAATTAATGGGCACTTAATTCAATTGAAGGGGTTTGGTGTATTTTCAGGGGTAAATTAAGGTAGGGTTAAGCACATTTTAAGTACATTATGTTTCGTAGTGTATGTTGTCACTTGTATTTATGTAACTACAGTACTGAAATATTGCCCTGTCTAAGGTTTTTAGGATTTGATGCATTGTAATTTTGTGTGGTGTCTTTTCTCTTTTGTTAATTGTCTGTAGCCCTGGAGAAGCATTCAAGTAAGATTCAAGATTCAAGATTCAAAGTGTTTATTGTCATATGTACAGAAAAAAAAGTGGCATTTTCTCTGTGCAATGAAATTCTTTCTTTGCTGTCCACACACA
>JBBJLS010070191.1:0-12170 GCA_037577275.1 Bryconaethiops microstoma
GTCCTAAAATAAACACAGTGCTGAAGCCTTTGGACATGATAACAGACAGGCTGCATTGTTTTTTGACCACTGTTCCTTCTGAATGACTATATTCCTCCAAAAGAAACTCATCTGTTCATCTTTTGCACAGTACTGACAGCTACCTGCAGAATACTGACCTTTGGGATACATGCGTGGAGCCCAAAAATGTGGTTCAGTTCAACGTAGGTCTCTTCAGTACTCTGCTTTTGGCTTCTTCTGTGGAGCTGCTACTTTGTGGCTTCCAAGCTCTCAATGGCCTCTTCGGCTGCCTCTGTGGCACATGCAACAGCAAGTCGGTAAGAAAACATGTGGCTTATCATGAGTGCACCCATAAATCTAAAGTAGTTTCTGTGTTTAGCAATAACTGCTTATGACTGTCAAACACTGGTTATGGTTATTTAACACAATGGTATCTGAAAAACAAAGCAGTAGTGTTAGATGGAAGGCTGTCTTTACATTGTTGCACCTTGATCTTCTGTCCATAAGTCTTACGAGTCATGTTTCCACAGGTGTAACTCAGGTGTGATCTCAGTGGAAGGAGACCCTGATCAAAAATAAGACAAACAACAGTTTGACCCAACCTTAACATCATGGCCTTGACTAACGCCATCAGTCATTTCTGCCATTACTGAAGAATCTCAAAGGTGCATATATAAAATCTGAATCCTGCCCTATTCATCGTAGCTGACTTATTTAAAAAAAAAAAAAACATCTTTATGCTTTATGAATGCAGAACCAACTGTTATTTCAGTAGCTCAGCACATGCTGACACATACAATACACTCTATGAAAAGTGCATATCAGTACAGCCGAGAGTACTATGTTAATATGAAGAAATATTCTGTATTAATTTTTCACAGGTGTTTTACCTGTATTTTGAGTTACATAATGCATTGTGGGAGCAAGAACCCCAGTGCAAAATCTGTAAGAGACAGCCATCTCATATGTTGGTCAGTAACTTCAGTTTAATTCTAAAGTTTCAGTAAGATTTCAGAGCTGGAGAACCAGTTCTTACACATTGGTGGTGAAACTTGCAATAATAAAGATCAGCAAGTATAATTTTAGCTCAGTATCATTTTAGTTGGAAACAGCTGTTGACATTTTGTTGAACTGTATCTACCACTACCAGAAAAGCCAGAAATCTTCTCCTGACTCATTTTGAAATACTGGTAATTTTTGTTTTACCTCTGTTTATACTTTAGTGGATGTCAGGCAGAAGCCTTAGGTTGTGCACCCAATGACCCATTGGTACGAATGCTACTTTAGCTGCCTGTTTTGGTTTGCAGAACTTGGGCCTGCTAGTCAGCTAACCAGTTACAAAGGCAAGATCTTGTAAATGTCCAATACTGTTTCTACCAACAAAAAGTGTGGTACTGAACCGCAAATGTTAACTAAGTTGTCTAAGTAACATTAGCATAGTGGCTATCCAGCTTGTTGGGCAAATTAATTTCAGACCCAACACATTTATTGTCTCACGCATGTTGTAACACAAGGTTTAGCTACTGTGTCCTCACTCTGATGAACTTCTGCCTGTCGGCAATGCAGTTAACGTAATGCAGAGCGGATCGTTTCGAGTATGCAGCACATTACTGTAGTGCTGCTGTTGAGCAGTTGTGCTAATGCAGTTTAATGTCTTCAACAGTCAGGGAGGGGTGTTGCTGATGCGTCTTAGTATTCCTGTAATGATCTTGACCTGTCAGTCAGGTGAGGAGTCATGTGTTCGAAAACTAAAGGCTGAAACGGACTGCATCCAGTGCACAATAAATAACCAAAAGAACCAAAAAAGTGTTCTACAAAACAAGCCCAAAATAAACATGTTGAATTTATATATATTGTGGTGGATTTATTTGAGCATGTTGTATTACCTGTTTAAATACTTATTTTATCATATTAGAATGTTACATTGGTCTAGTGAAGGAGTGGAAGAAAATACATTAATTTACCAGAAAATGTATGCTACCAGTGATTATACAGAATTTTATATTTCAGCTATGATGAAACTGTCATAGAAATGGTACAGATTTGATTACTAAAAAATTGCAGGAAATGCCACAGGGGAGATGCTGCAATTTTACTAAAATATTTGCTTTATGACAAACAGAAGTGTCCATGAGTGGTTGACCACGGATGTAATGTTAAATAAATCCATGGAAAGGGTACTGGTAATTTTTTTCTACATTTCTTTGCACTTTAAGTTCGTGTGTTTTATGGAATATAGTTATTGATTGTGTGTCACTGTTACATTCAAAAGATTCTTTTTGCCTGTATTGACTGTAAGCTTTCCGTGCGTGACAGTGTGGCCTTTTAGGTCTTGTGCATGAATGTGGTTTCACACAGTATATGGCCTATATGTCACACCCACTAGTTTCACATTTTACTTGTCTTTCATGTCTTTGGTGAGTACATCCCAGGCAATTTGAATGCTAGTGCCCCATTTTTATTTCCAGTCACGTAAAGTGGGTGCCATGGTTATGTTTCTCTTTGAGTGAAAATTTATGTGGACTGGAACAGAAGCTGTATCCTCACATCCAGGGGTTAGCGGTTGCAGCAAAAAAGGAAGCTTTCTGAAAAGTGGTAGAGAGAGCGAGAAAAGACTGTGTACTTCGCACAGAGTGTACTTCACACTACTGAGATGTATTTCCTGGGTAGTCACAGGCATTCTCACCTCCATAACATGAAGAGAAATGACAGAGCAATGCCGACAACATAAAAACAGTCCAGTGCTTCTGTGGAAACCACGCTCGCACAACTGACTCTTAAAACCACTTTCCAGGTAAGTGTGACATTGATAGCAATTTTTTCAGGGCTTTTGTCAAATGTAGAACAATGATGTCAAAACAATGACTTTGTGTTGGTAAATCTAGCGGACTGCCATTTTACATGAATTGTATCAAAGAGAAATTATAAAAGCATGACTAAATGATGAAATTGTAAACGCATGACTAAATGTAGAAACTGGACTGCAGTTTGCTTATTCCAAAGGAAGTACGGTTTGGAAAGTACAAAAATAATAAAAAGAAGTTTCACTTGTGAAAATTTGTTTTAAAAAGTAAAAATCACAGTTTCATATACGCATGGATTACATTAATATAAAAAGGTTAGGTACAATATAAAGAGGCTGTAAATGCCATGATAAATCTGTATTAAAAATCTTCTGCTGTAAGGTTTGCTGCAAATGTCTAATATCGTGCTTAAGTGCAAATTGCCAGCTCATAGTATGGAGCAGAGGTGAAGTAACTGTCACAGGTTCAAGAGGAAATGTTTGAGGAAGTAGCCATGCCAAACGTGCTTTTCTTGAAAAAAAAAAGACTTCTGCTAGCTGAAGACACATTAAGAAATCGTACTTTCGCAATAGCTTGTTTGCACGGCAGGACAAGACCACGCTTAGAGGAAGAACGATAGATTAAGTTCTTTTGGTGAGAGCAAAGCAACAAACAGTGGGGGATTGATTAAATAACCAGTGGCAGGTAGGTTCATGGGTGGCCAGTAACTAAATGAGTGTAACAAACGACTACAGAGCAAAATATTGCCCAGAATAGAAACGAAGTGGATGGAAAATGTGAGATAACTCTTAAAGGGGGTAAAGTGTACATATGAAACAACATATGTGACAACAAAGAGCTTCAAAAGCAATTGGAATCAATTGTCATATTAATAACTGTTATTTAATTCTCTAACAGTTTAATAGTGTTATTAAGTTATAAAGTTTTTTAAGATGTTTTGTTTAATATCGTATGCTTTTAAGAAATGTCAGGAATGTATTAAATTAAAAATAATATACTGTAATTATTTGTTTGCAGTAATTTCCTGGTTGGTATTTGCCTTTGATTTGGTCACTATTTCTCCAACACGATGCGTTCTGAAAACTACTGTGAAAGTGAAGTCAGAACGTCACATTCAAATCTTTTTCAGTTGAGGTTTAGGTTTCGTTTGAGGCCTGGTTCCTTTTTTAAGAACGGTTTCAGTGTAGCTAAGCAATATGTAAACAAATGTTGAAATGATGGTTGAAATGATGGTCAAACTCGTTATGTAGTTTTTGTTCAATGCTGTGATGGCTAAACTACATCTATGTATTCAAAGTTTTCCTGTTTGAATCTAAACATGAGTCTATATTTATATAATGAACATATATAGATTCGTCTAAAAAAAAAAAAGAAAAAAAAAAAAGGGGCAGCTGGACTAGTGGTTAGGGCGTTGGCCCTGCAATCAGAGGATTGGAGTTCAAATCCCAACTGCTAGTGTCACGGCTGAGGTATCCTTGAGCAAGGTACTGTCCCCACACACTGCTCCCCGGGCACCTCGTTGGCGGCAGCCCACTGCGTCACTTGGTGAATGGGTTAAATGCAGAGAAATCATTTCACTGTGTTGTACTTGTATGACTATACATGTGATAAATAGATTCTACTTCTATATTAAAGATTCTAGAGATTAGATAATATAGAAGTAGAATAGAGATTCTACTTCTATATTATTTATGTAGTTCATGTTAAGTAATTCTTGTAAAAACCGTGTTTTATTCCAAGTAATTTTGGAGCATTTCATTCACGTTAATATAAGAATGAAGACACAGATGAAGAACATTTGATATCAAAGAACAAAAGCTAAATATATACAGTAATGTATGCTACCGTTGTATAGTAGCAGTCTGTGTCCCCCACTGAGGATAAATAAAACTGTGCACCATCACCAGAAAGGCACAGATATCCTGTTTGATATCCCTTAGGCAGATGGAATCAAAACTCATTCGAAACAAATCTGCTGTAGTTCAAAGAGCCTTTTGAACCTGTCACATACTACAAATGTAACGGTAAGGCTGTCTCAAGAATCTTCAGAAAAAGAGGTGACAGGTGAAATTAACAAAGTCAGATCAAGTCAATGTGTTCATTGTCATTTCAACCATATACACAGTCCACAGTGAAACAAAACACTATTCCTTCATGATTATGAACACAAAAAACAAAAATACAAACACCAATTTGATTTTTAAGGATTTAAACAACACACAGTGCAGTCAACAAAAACAGTACCAGTACTAGTTTAAATGACTGCAGTATTATGACTATTTTAGCAGCAGAATAATTAATCACAAAATGCAAAGATTGAGGAAGATAGCAATAAACAAATTTTAAAAAATGGATTGTATTAATTATATTGCATCATACATGCAAATGTACTTTATGTAGCATGTATACATGTAACACGTGATGCAGGCTGTCTTCAGGATGCCACATATTATTATTATTCATCCACACTCCAGTAACATCTTGCCATTTCTGGATACACACAAATGTGTGTGTGTGTGTGTGTGTGTGTGTGTGTGTGTGTGTGTGGGTGGGTGGGTATGTGTGCTTGTGTGTGTGTGGTTGTGTGAGTTTCAGTAATTTGGGGTGACGTGTTTTCTACTAAACATGTTTCACTTTGAAACAGCTTTTCTTCTGCCGCAGGAAATGCTAACTCTGTATTTAACATCGGCGATGAACAAATCTAGTCTATCCAGTCTAGCGTCCTGTGTTATAATTCTTCTTTCTATTTTCCACTGCAGACCCCTGAAAGCTAAACTCCAGCACCATCAAAAAGAGGAACTATGGAAAACTCTTCAAGGTCACGCCTGGAAGCCATGGCTGAACTGTGTCAGAATCAAACAGCGGTATATACAAGCATCATTTTTGTATCAGTGTATGCTCTTGTCTTCATAGCTGGGCTCGCCCTCAACATCGTGGCCCTTGTAGTTTTCTTCTGCCAAGCTAAGTCACGCTCACACACCACCGTCTACATGACCAACCTTGCTTTAGCGGACCTGCTCCTGATCTGCACTCTGCCTTTCCGGATCTATTACCACTGTGGTTTTCAAGGTCTGACTCAGAAGATCTGCGAAGTTGCTGGGCTCGTATTGCTGGCCAACATGTATGGAAGCATCTTCCTGCTCACCTGTGTTAGCCTTGACCGTTGCTTGGCCGTCTGCTTCCCTTTGTCATCCAGAGTGCGCGAAGGCCGCAAAAAAGCACCATTTGTGTGTGTTGGCATTTGGATGCTAACTATAGGAGCTAGCCTGCCCATGTACCTGCACAGTGGAAGGAATAAGACAAATGAGACAGAGCAAAAAAATTGTTTTGGAAGTTTTCCATACTATGCCATTCAGACAACTGCCGTTACCTCTTCCATGATCATAGGATTTGGGATCCCACTGCTCTTAATGGGTCTCTGTTCATGGGGGCTTATTCAGGCTATTAAGAAAAGCACAGCTGCACAGACAGATGGTTTAGTCAACAGTCACAAAATCCAGAAGATGATAAGTGTTAACCTGGCCATCTTTTTGTTCTGCTTTTTGCCATATCATGCCATGCTGGTGGTGCTGTACTCCTACAGAAATGCAACAACGATGCCCTGTTCAGTGATATCTGCCTACAAATATAGCTTGATGATAGCCTGCATGAATGCCACTCTAGACCCACTGGCTTACTACTTTACCACAGAGACATTTCGTAAAAACGTCGACATTGACAGAGTTAGGAGGATGTGGCCCTTGAACAGTCACAGCTCTGACGGAAACAACCGCTCTAGAGCACCTCTGAATTCCTGAAGACATATTTTTGTCTGGCAGGCATAAAAACAACTGCTGACATGCAGCTGTCCAGTTTTCCCATACCATCTTATACTATGTGTCATCAGCCAGCAAAACCATCAGCAGTACAATGTTTCACAATAATATACAGTGAAATTAAGCAGATGTTGCGAAGGCCTTTCACAAGAACACATAACTAAAATATGCTCCTGTTCTGCTACAGTTTCCGCTGGCATATCAGACATGTTTTACCTTGAGTGGATGATGATTCATAAGTACATTTCAGTTAACAATGATTAGTGACCACATTAGCACAGTCTGCAAGAACTGCATTGTGTGTGATAGAAAGATAAGTCACAACCACATGTACACATCGTTTAACACATGTGAAAAGCGACTTAACAGTTAGGAACTGTGCATGAGACACTTCTAAATATCATACATATGTCTCTATGATGTTTAGAGGTGCTTTCAAGGGTTTCAGGAACCACTCTGAGTGCTCTGAGGGCCCTAGAGTTGTTGCATTCATAGATCTACGGAGGATGTGAAATGGTTATGGCTGGTTATTAGTCTGCAAAACATTTGCATATTCATTTTGGACTATTTTGCAAGTGTTCTTGAACAAGAAAATGTAGCAGAAACAAAATGTGGGTTAATTGTGCATGCCTAATATATTCCTCAAAATTTATTGCACTTGTACAGTTTACAAGTGTGCTTCCATCCTAAGCTGTGTTGAAAGTGGCAATGACTTTAACTTCCAACCTGACATCCAAAATTTCATTTAACTTCAAAGTGTGTTAATGCTGTTTCCACTTAAAAACAGAAATATTTAATATAACTGTTTACTTTCTTCTTCTGTAAACGGTTTACTATCTTCTCAAGTCTCTTACATATGTTGCTATATTATGGTTTTGCCTTGTCTTGGTTTTGTTTTGCTTTGCTTGGCCAGTTTATGTAAGAATGAGAAAACTCTGGATATGTATACATATGCAGTATAAGTATATGTCCCAACTGCTTACTAAAATACACCATACAAAAACTCTTATTATCACAATAGTATAAAGAATGGAAAACATGTGCAAAAAAAATCTCAATAAAAACACGCTGATTGCTGTCTGCAAGGTATGTATTTATAACAAGGTGCTCCCAAATGCTTTTTGAAAAGTGTGTATGGTTTTTAAAAAAGGCTTGGTTCAAATAGTGGGGTAAAATGGATTTGTGTGTCCATATTGCAGGTCAAACGTAAGAAAATTCAATGTGCTGCATTTGTAGCAAAAAAAAGAAAAAGAAAAAAAAAACACTTACACAATATTGTAAGTTTCTGAGAGCTTCCCTATGGGGTTCTAATAGCATGTTCACACACATGGTGGTGTACATGAACACTTTTTGCCTGTTCTAGATTAAACACAAACATCTGAAGCTTGCAAAAACATTCCACATTTTATTTAAAACTTATAACAGACAATAACATATTTAGCCTGTTTGTAACAGTTTACCAATGTAATATGCCCTGGTTTAGAGCTGCGATCGGTGCCTTCCATTTCTGACAACTGACTGACACCTGGTTAGACTATGGCTTGTATTCAAAGTCAGTGATTTAGGACTTCTATGGAATTCCTAAAATGAGTCTTGTTCATTGGAAAGCAAAGTGTAATTGTTTAATTTCTCTGTCAGTCCCTAATTATGCAAGCTATATTAATTATAATCTAATCTAAGTTCTACTGTCCCACTCCTAAAGGCCTAATGACAAAGGGAGAGAAAGAAACTCCTGACTGGACTGATCAAAACTGATTGTGTGATCAAAATCTAAATTTAAAGGTTTTTTTTTGCCCTCTCAGAAATTGTGGCAAAACGTCAGCATGACGGTGTTTTACTGCTGCGGTTGTGGCATAAACCTATGACTCAGTGGTTACAGCATCAGAACTTTGCATTTTACCACTGTTGATGATGTCAACGTTGGACAACACGAGTTTAGCATGTCACTCTTAAATAAGGGATGCCTTGAGTTGAAGTGACATCACTGCAAGTTTTTATTTTTGAAGAAATTTTACAATGAATCATGTTTTTATGACCTGTATAAATCTAATTAACAAATGTTAAATTTAATTAACATTTACAAGAAAGCTCTGATGTTTCAAAAACAATTTATTTTAGATTCTAGCTTTGCTGAGTTCATTATTCAGTTGTATCACTCAGCAAAAGATATCAGCCTTCAGCCTATACCTTGCTTTTCATCGCCCACTACTCCTTCCTGTCAGCTCTGCCGCAGCGCCTTTCTTCCCTTCCCTCCACTGAACCACATCCGTAATAAATCATCTGTACACATTCAATAAATTAAATTCATTTTAAAAGAGGAACTAAACAACCCTCATCACAAACAACCCTGTGTAAAGCACTTTTGGTGTCTCAGTTTAGGCTTCATTCACAGAAGTCAGAAAGTTGTTTAATAAGCTGAGCTTGTGCTTTAGGTCTTTAAAGATTTACTTTAGTAAAGATTTTAATGTAAAAAATTTTACTTTAGTAAAGACTTTAGTAAGCATTTTAGTAAAGTTTAATGTAAATGTAGCTACACCACTTCGTCTTTTTAATTCAAGCCGAGTTGATTGCTTAAAGAGAGAACACAGGGTTGCTTTAAAGGGATATAACACGCTGATATGAGTAATACCTAACAATCTTGACAGGACTGTAGCAATGCGAAATTCAACCAATTGGCTAATGCCTAACCATCTCTTTAAAAACAACAGACAACAGTATCTGTACCTGATACAGCATATTTCCTAAAATGGGTAACGTTCACAACTTACAAGTACATACCATGAGCACTGTGATGTGTGAACAGTTCCCTGAGCTGACTTTGCAAAACAGCGTGAGTATTTTTTTAGTGTCATGGTGTGCTGCATAAAAAGCAATGAGGTGGTTGTTTTTTATTTAAACTGAACTATGCAACAATTTTGAAGGTATTCTGCTGCATAAATCACAAAGGACATCCATATTTATGTTTTCGTTCATGATAAAAAACAGGTAAAAGTGGGCAATTTACATTTGGTAAAATATTAGTCCTGTAAAGTGCATTCTATACAATATTTGATTTTAAATATACTTGAGTATTTTTTTTTATTAATGTTTAAATTAATTCACCTGGGCAATGAGTGTGTTTATACTTTTAAAAACACTATATAGGTTTGGCATACATACAAATGAATAGCAATAAAGTAAAAATAAGAAGAATACAGTAAAAAGAATATCAAAATAGTAGTTAAAATCTTTTGAGCTAGATGAGGAACGAAATTTAGGGTCCAGTTGCATGGATTAGTTCAGTTTCATCAGCAGCACATCTGATGTAATTTAAGCACGGATTACTCCACAAGGAGAGCCAGTATCCCTGGCACTCAAACTGAATCTCATTTTTATTCAGCCGTACTCATCTGTAATCAAGCAGCTGCTAAAATACTAACAGTCGCAACAACCTTTACAAGTAACAATTCTGCTGAAAAGAATTATAACCAATAATATCTTGTCCTTACAGCAAGACATGCAAGAGTAACAGCAACAAACCCAAAACACTCCAACAGGGATTGGCTAAGATGTCAATATCAGCCACGGAAATTGCAACGAGGCAGATGACATTTATCAAATGCCATCAGCCAAAACACAGTTAAACTAGCCAATAACTGTTGAGGAGAAATTCATGCATGACATATAGAAAAGTGACTGTAAGTACATTACTGTTTTAGCTTCTGTTGTGTTTCAGTTTTAGTCAGAGCTTTTAATCTGCTGGGAACTACTGATGTTGCACAACGTGTAGCCTGTTATTATCTCAAGCTATCAGCTGATAAGCCTGTAGTTTGACTTTTATGCATTATTATTGTTTCCAAACCTAATAATAATAATCACAAATCATGCTATAAATGCAATAATACACTCAAGGTTGATCTATACTGTGGATCTTGGCACCGATGTGCTGAGCTACGACCCCAGGACACCAGTGCCAATATCTTATAATACAGCATGACCTCCAATGTGTTACTGTGTATATAGATTTTGGATGATGTATACAAATAAGACTGATTGAGGAGATCTTCGGAAATGGTTAATCAAACACAATGACATAAAATGACTACTTTTTATATTAATGTTATTTTACATAGTCTTTTTTTTTAAATAAACATATTCTTCAGATAGATGACATTTAAGATGGCAAGTCTGTGTACAGACTTGTGCACAGTTCTTAAGTTTCTACCGTCAGTCAAACACACAAGTCCTTAGTCCACCACAGAATATATATATATTTTTTGTACCACTACAGCTGTGGATTCAAACTAAATTTTGTGAAGTTTTGAGTTTTCTTGAGGAAGGCCCAACATTTTTTCAAAACTGGGTTCCAAAGAAATGGGGGCAGCCTTGAAGTTTCCCTACTGATGGCTGCCCTTGTGGGAAAAAAAGGTGAGAAAAGAAAACTGAGTCGGGTTTAAGTGCTTAAGGTTACCATTAAAGCATTGACACCTCGTCTATTATGGTGAAGACTGCGGGTCATTACGGTAAAAGGAGGCGTTTGCCCGCTCCACTGGAGTATGTCCATCCCTGAGCTGTGAGAGAGTGAGAGCTAGAAAAAACACACTGAAAGTGTGGGCTCGAGGTGAACACAGGAAAGGGTTGACAAAACATGAAGATCGTCACGGTGAAGGTTCCCTCGGTGTTGGAGAAATGAGGTTTCTGTGCTATTGTTTAGCATTACCCTCCTCCACCTCCAAGCCATGCTGGCCCACCAACTCTGTTGTCCTTTTTGTTTTTAGTTACTTTTTCAGAGGTTAGCCTTAAGCCCACACCACGTGTTCGCCAGTGAAACTGAAATTAAGAAGGCTATGTTTGAGTATTTTTCACATTAAAGACATTTACAGCAGACTCTCTTATGGGTGGCAGGTCTTTTAGTGTTGTGGGTCCCAAACTATGGAACTTGCAACGCTTCCCCTCTTATACCTTCAAAACCCAATTACAAACTTATCTTTTCTTTCAGTGTTACACCTCTTCTTGATCCCACTTTCTGTTTGTTCTGTCCTGCTATTGTACTCTTTGTTGTTGTAATTTGGACTGTATACTGTTTTTGTCTACTGTCTATCATATGAACTATTTTGCATAATGTTATTTTGTTACTTGACTTTGAGAAAGGTATATGAATAAAAATAGATTTAAAAAATGTATTTAAAGAAATTATAAATATAAACAAGTATATATACCAAGCCCTGCATCCTGACCAGTGCACCCATTAACACCCTCAAACTGTGTTCCCAAAGTTGGAAGCATGGCATTGTCCAAACTGTCTTGGTATGTTGAAGCATTAAGATTGCCCTTCACTGGAAGTAAGGGGCCTAGAACAAACCCTGACAAACAGGTGTGTCGCAGTACTTTTGTCTATAATTTGTAGATTTGGTACCTCACATAGCTTTTTACAATAACTAATTATGTACTTTAAAAACAGTGGTACTTTTTTGACTGATCATGCGTTGTGAGCAGTCAGAGCTCTTCAGAAGTTGGTGTGAAATGATTTAAAACGCCATGTGACCTTAAACTGCTGGGACTGTACTTATAT
>JBBJLS010070192.1:0-12168 GCA_037577275.1 Bryconaethiops microstoma
AGCAGTGTGTGGAGGGAGCAGTGTGTGTGAGGGAGCAGTGTGTGGGGTGAGCAGTGTGTGGGGTGAGCAGTGTGTGTGGGGAGCAGTGTGTGGAGGGAGCAGTGTGTGGGGTGAGCAGTGTGTGGGGTGAGCAGTGTGTGTGAGGGAGCAGTGTGTGGAGGGAGCAGTGTGTGGAGGGAGCAGTGGGGGGGTGTGTGTGGGGGGGGCAGTGTGTGGAGGGAGCAGTGTGTGGAGGGAAGAGTGTGTGGGGGGGGAGCAGTGTGTGGAGTGTGTGGGGCCAGTACTTTGCTCAAGGGTAGCTCAGTGGTGGCAGTCCTGGGATTCGAACCTTCTGATCACTGGGGAAGTTCTCTAACTACCAGGACACCAGCTGAACGCAGGGACTCTTTTTCATCACTGATGTCCAGTGAGAGTAAATATTTCTGCATGTTTCAGTGACTGAGTGTTACTATATATAACATTCACAGTCACTGGATGTATATATTACAGATACAGTGAATGAGTGTCTACATCACATTCATATATACAGTCTGAGAGTGTGTGTATCATAAACATCACATATACAGTCAATGGTTCTGGTTCTATCAGAGGTTCTCCAGAGGAACTGCAGCTCTACTCTGCTGCTGTGTTTGTTAGTTGTTGCTGGTTGATTTGTCCACCGCTCTCCTATCAGCAGTGTCCAGGTCAGTCTGCAGAAGGGACTGAAGGTGAGGTTTAAAAGCTGTGAGAGACTACAGACACCGATACTATCAGAGACACATGCAGTGTGTGAGCAGCTGGGTTTCATCAAAGGGTCAAACTAGGAACACGAGTGAACAGTATAAAGAACAATGGCAGAAATTTCTCACACCTGTTCAGACTTTTCTCTCACTGAAGAAATAGTGTCTATTTATAAAATGTACTTTTCCTGCTCTGAACACAATCTGAATACAGTTTATACTCACCGGTCTTCTGCTTATGGATAGACATCATGACAGTCATATTCACAAACACAGCCACAACCAAGAGGATCAGACCTGCTCCAATAGCGAAACACAAACCACAGCCTGTAGACAGAAAATGAAAAATCAGTTTCACTATTCTTTCAGTTTTAGCAGTTTCACTAATATATTATGATATATATAATATAATAATATACACTACCAGTCAAACGTTTCAGAGCACCCCAGTGTTTCAAGTTTTTTATTGAAATTCGAACAGTTCAAGTCCATTGAATAGGATGAAATGGTACAAAGGACAGTGAGGAACTGTGAGAGGTTTACAAAAGGTAAGATTACCCAGAAGTGGGAAATAATTCTGTAGCTCCATGCAGTTCCTCTGGTTTGTGCCGAGTTGGTCGGGTTCGTTCTACAGCGAGATAATTATCCAAAACACAAGTCCAAGCTCTGCCAGAACTACCTTAGAAAAAAGATCAAGATGGCGAGCTGGAAAACATGGCGTGGCCAGAAGTCTCCAGACTTAAACTCCACTGAGCTGCTTTAGGATGAACTGGACAGATGAGTGAAAGCAAAGCAACCTATAGGTGCTGCAACACTTATGGGAACTTCTGCAGCATAGTTGGGAGGAACTTTCTGCAGAATGAACAATGATACATTGAACCGCTTGAATTTAAATACAAAAAAACAGAAAAATGGGGTGTTTTAAAACTTTTGACGGGTAGTATATATGATTATTTATTATTATTTTTACCCTGATGTCCACTTCTGAAATCTGTATGGGTTAATGAACCAAAATCAGTCATATTTTGTTTCTACATGATCAAACTGTGTTTTCAGACAAAAATGGGCTTTGTGTTCTTGTTCATATTTGTAGTCTTTACAAACACTTAGATCATCCTGAATACATCTCCCTGCTTGGAAGAATGAAAAATGTAAAATAAATAAATAAGTATAAAACATTTATAATGATTTGGCTTTTAAAAGCTTGTTTTGAATGAGGGGCTACTGGTTCTATCAGAGCATCATGCACCATGAGCAGCTGAGCTTCAGTCTCACAGATCACAGATCAGTCAAATTAGGAACATCACTGAATAAAAAAAACAATGGCAGTAATTCATAGCGTCACCGCCATTCAATCTAAAGGGGGCGTGTCCCCTTCACATTTCATAACTTCGTTTGAACCCCCCACATTTAACATAAAATATTAGTTCACCCAGCGCTGTTGAATCTTGAATCTTTCGCGAAAGAATCCATTCCACTTAATCGATAGGAGAACACATACCACTGTAAATCCGCTTCGGGTTTGCCTCCAGCTCACAACATGCAACTGAAGTGAATCGTCAGTGCACAGAGAGGCTGCCTGAAACTGGAGCAGGTAACGTCAGCCGCCACTAATTGACTGTGTGGCGTTGCAGTGTTACAGCGTACAGACTTGACGTAACACTACTGGTGATTTCTGATAGGCTGTCATCTGCTAAAAACTAATCACGTTTTAGAAAAGTGAGACAATAACACCCACTTTTAGAACTAAAGGTAACGAGTCACGAGAAACTTGATAGAAATGTAGTCAAGTGAAAAGTACGGTTTTATCTTTCAAATGTAGTGAAGTGAAAGTTATAAGTTTCCAAAAAAAAGACTACTCAAGTGAAGTACAGATACTCAAAAACTGTACTTAAGTTCAGTACACAAGTAAATGTACTTCGTTACTGTCCACCTCTGGTCACATGATGCTAACCAGCTAGGAGGGTGAAGGCTAGCACATTCCTTATGAGTCGCATGAAACCAACTGGTCTAAGCATTTAGTCAGTTGAAGTGATTGGCCATTGGGGGCCTCCTTTATTTGTCTGGTTTGCCTGTCCTGACAGTGTGTCCTTGCGCTTGGGTTCCTGGTCATGGATCTTGCAATTTCCCAGTGATGACCATGGGGACAATATTTTTATCCTCTTTAAATGAGTGCTTTTTATTTGCAATGGTTTTCCCATGGTACTAGGTTTGAGCTCTCTCTACACAGGCGTGTGACAACGATTGTAACTTGCTCTTGATAAGGGTGTCTGCCAAATGCCACATTACTATCATTACATAATCAGTTGATTGCTATTATTTAAGCTGATATCATTCATTTTCCACAGTCTCAACAAACAAAATGTAAATTGAGTGCATCTTTATCGATCTTCATCTTCATAAATAAAAAAAAAAAATTCAAAAAATGTCTAACGAACAGATGCTGTGCCTTTTAAGGAGCAGTGGTGAGTAATGTTTTTAATAGATATGTAATCAGACAGTTTTGTTACTTTAAGATGGAATATTTAAGCTTTTTAATTGTTAATTATAATCATTTACATGGCGATACATTCACATCGGTTCAGAAATGTCTCCCTTTCCCATCCTAACAAGCCTATGCTTTCACCTTCATTTAAGCTCTATTACTCCATACCGCTATATTTTCACTGGGTGATCACATTTGATTTTACTGTATGTGAATGATCTAGATTCGCACATATAGGCAATTCAGATAATTTTATCATTTGCTAGCTTGTGTACAGACAAATATTTTAAGCAGAGCACTGGAGCCTTGTTTAAAATCAGTTTGATTGGAAATGACAAGTATTCTTTGCTGCAGGTCTTGTCTATGCTCCCTGGTGAGGTCAGCTGAGTCAGTACATATCGTACAGGTGGAATAATGTTTCACAAATACCATTCTTAATGCATAAAAGATGCAGCAGGAATGTGAAATATGTGTGTGAGTGTTTAGAATGACATATTTCTGTGAGAATCTATGTGGGATCTGATTGATGAGCCCCCAGACACTTTCATAATAGCAGTATTTTTTTCAGAACTGTGTTTTGGTGGCGAATAAAGCATCGCTCTGCATTTTGTGAGTTGGAATTCATTTTAAGCTATCTTTGTGGAATAAATCACCTCAGTGACTTGCCATGAACTATGAAAAGAAAATGAATACTAAGAAGCTATATTGAATACTGCTGTTATTGAGTACACTGTTAAACAGGTTTTATCAGATCAGTCTAGAAAACAACTTCATGTGGGTTGTATGACTACTAATAAATCAGTTGTTTAAAAAAAAGTAAAGTACTTTAGGAGCTTTCTACCAAAGACTTGTGATAGATGCTGTGCTTTGGAATGTGAGGAAAGATTTCGTTCTGTTTCAGTACGTCTTTGGGCTCAGAAAATCTCTGACATTCAGACTGCTCTAAACTCGTGATTGAAGAACTCTGTGTTTGGTTGATTTGCAGTTAGTCAAATAGTGCTTTAGCATTAAAGTAGACAGATTGGCTGAGAGCCCCCACTGTGCATTTGTTTTAATCTTACATTCAAGATACTTTTTCTAGGATGTTGCATAAGGATCCCTGGACTCAATGCAGCCAGAAAGACAATTTTCCTGCACTAAGACATTTCTGTTTTGAGTATCTTCAAAAATGACCATATTGTTCTTTAGCACCAGCTATGAGACCAGCTATTAATATAAAGAAAGATCTAAGACCATTGTAAACTAAAAGGTCCCTTGTTGTCAGAGTTTACCAAATAAATCTAAACTATTACAGCAAATAAAAAAGAGTAATATTATCCTATGAACCTATTATCACTTATTACTTTTTATTACTATAGGACCACCTTTGACTTTTCTGTGTATACAGTCATATACAAACGTTTAAACATCCTCAAAATGACATTTTAAGTGAACAAAACTTAAATATTTCTGTGTGCCATTTCTAACTAAAGTAAAAAATAATTAAGCAAATGAACAGTACTAAAATGTGCAGAAGTGCGCTCTCTGTAGAGGGTGTATACTTAGACACTTAGAAAATCAACAAAACATTATGCATTGTACTATTATTTCACCAGGGCTGCCCAAGCTTTTGCACAAAACTAGTTCTAGTGGTTGATAAAGTTCCTCAAAATCTAATATTGACATGAGACCTCATAAAATCATGACATGTTGAACACAATTCCATCTGTAATATGCACAAAATTTTGTGTTTTTTTGTTGTACATACAACATATAAAACCATACAGGGAATCAGTTGGCTAATGAGTGAAGATGTGGGCTGTACTCGGTGTGTGCACAGCTCGCATCTTCACTCATGCAGCTACCCTGTTTTATCTTGTAATATTCCCCAGAGTTTGTGTGAGGCTTCCCTGTGGTTTGATAGTTTCACTAATTTTATAGAAGCACTTCAAAAACCACAGTGCTTTAAACATAAACACAGCTAGATGTTTCAAACTCCTCTGATCCAGAGCTGTATCAGGGTCAGTTTCGCCCAGTGCAGGTTTTTGCAGAGGGTAGTTTTTATGGATGTCGTCTTTTAGTCTTTTTCCAATTTGAATATTTGAAACATACAAAAAGCTTAAGTCAAGTATGTTTACAGTGAAATGAAATAAAGTTCCTCCAGGACCATGGTGCAACACAAAGATAGGACCAACACAAAACCACCAAGTGAGGATAGGACTATACAGAGTGCAAAAACAATTAAAGCACAAGGCTTTTAAACACAAGAGGAGACAAAACAATATTACAGAACAGGATACCATACAATACTGCTGACAAGAGCAACTTGACATTGTTTGCGTTGTACATTGCTGCACAGTTGTTGAGGCACACTGGAATGACATTGCTGGTTTGACAGATATTAAACATGTCTGTAAGAACACCTGCCTGCACGTCCTCTAATGGTCTTCCGTGGGTTAACTATGAGCAGAGTTCTCCTCACATCAGCCGTGGTCAGGCAGGGCACCTGGTCAATGGGGGAAGGGGTGGACTTCCTCATTGCCATGTTGTTCCTTGTATAGAAGTGAATTAGCACATCTAGAAATGGAGACCGTGCCATCAGAGGCTCCCAGTTAATGGGCGGATGCGCAGCGTCGGTGAAATTTTTGAGCATGTGCATGCATGTTGGCATGTTGGCCCTTACTGTTCTCAGGGCTGCCTTATCACTTGACTTGACTGGAAGTGTCTTGGGTTCTCAGCTGCGTGCACAGTTCTGCATTAATGAGACAGTAACGTCATTGATGCATTGACAGACGCCGTGTACTCCTCCTGCTATAGGTTACAGTTGCTATATAGAGCTGCTATTGGTTGCAGCTTCCCTAAACATGTCACAGTCAGTGTGTTCAAAACACTGAGCTCATTTTTTTTGTCATGTAATGAAGAACAACATTTTAGCAATTTTAGACTACAATTATACAATTATAGTCAAAAATTAAACCCCACAACTTTAAGGCACAATAAATGGCAGCTAGTCAGAACAGAGCTCATTTACATAAAGCAGTCTTAAAAGCACAGTGACAAAAACAGCCTATTTCATTCCAAGGGATAAATGATTTACATAAAAATGAATTACGGCAGCTTCTTATATCTCACTTGTATAAGTTCATAAACTTATACAAGTGAGATATAAGAAGAAGAAAATTCAGAGGGTATGGGCACTTCATAGTCAGATTTGACTTTTTAACTTCACAAACACCTTACCTTGTCACTCCACCTTGCTGGTATGCAGTTAGAGACTGTGGGCCTTCTGCCAGTAATCTTCCAGCAGTCAGTGATCAGAAACAGAGACACTCATAATGACTGTGGTAGAGAGTGGCTGACAAACTGTACATGATAACCAATGGACCACCATCTGCAACGGTAAATAGTAGGGCTGTAAGCTAGATGTAGCTGGATGACCTAGTGGTTAGGGCATTACCCCTGCAATCAGAAGGTTGTGGGTTCGAATCACTGAGTGTCATCACTGAGGCACCCTTAAGCAAGGTACCGTCCCCACACATTGCTCCCCGGGTGTCCTTCGTCGGTGGCAGCACCCCTGCTTTACTTAGTGAATGGGTTAAATGCAGAAAAAGAATTTCAGACTGTGTGCTGTGGTGTGTTCACGTGTGACAATGGGGGCCTCTTTACCTCATTAAATGACCAGTGTCTCACCTTGAAACAAAAGCACCACCTTTTATGAAAGAAAAAAAATGTTTTGGTTTGGTTAGAAATAATATGTTGTATACTTTACTACAGGTCTTGTGTATGCTGGTGAGTTCATTTGTACTGGTACAATAAGGACAGGATTGGATGCAGTGAACAGTAGATGCAGTGTTGCCAGATTAGACAGTTTCTCACCAAATTTTGGTTTGAATTATTTAAAGATAAAGCATTTTCACAAGTGCAACCCCCCCCACGCCCATTTGCTCATCTACTTTCATTGACATTCGATTCTATTGCAATGCCCATCCTTATTAATTGCATTCTTAAAAGGTATGACATGGCATGGATTATCCACTTCACTCAGCATGGCCTCTGTATATTATGTTTGAGTGAGTTATGTTTCTTTTTATGCTTGCGATCTTGTTATTTATTTACCTTTCTGATTGCATAAGATTATGGGTCCTTTCATATAATTGGTATTTGACAGGGCATCCTAAAAAAAAAAATCTACAATAAACACAATAAATAAAGTGCAAAGTCAAGTCATCAGCACTGAACATGCCCAGTTAATAGATATCATTTAGACATCAGATACCTTTAAATGCTGTAATATTTAGTATTATTGCTAAAGTGTTACATTTGACTGTTTTGGATACTAGTACTTTTTGTGTGTTTTATTATTAATGTTGCATTTGTTGGAAAACTGAAGGAACAAATTGACTTTGAATATAAAGCAATATACATTTTTATCAATTTTTACTTAAACTTTTAAAGAAAGCTCAAAATAATACATATTTATGCATGAAAATGTTTTAAGATGTTTTAAAATTGTTTAACAGTAGCTAAAATGCTGTCCTGACTCCATGTAAATGTGACAACCATATTCATCTGAAGTGTGACAGCTAGCCTCATAAAGGCAACTAAACCAAACCACATGGCATGTTAATGTCTGTCATACACAAATAAAACATTGCGACCACACTTCGCTTTGTACTCTTTTCAGTGACTCTGCTGGTTTTGTTGTTCAATGATATCTCTCTCATACCACCTCTAATGACTAAACGAAAACAAAACTTTCAACAAAACTTTCTAGTGTGAAAAATAGAAAAAAACCTTAAAAGTAGTTAAGGAAGTATATCATCCACAGTCTAAACGATTAAACAACATTTTCAGCATTTCTATACAAAAATAACACTGTGATAACCAATACCAAGTCCCTACCTTACAGCTGTTTTTTAGTATAAAATTTTTTTGCAAGTGTGTACATTTGTCTTCGGAATGCACTAAACGTGGCTTGATGTTCACTGTATCCGGTGGCTGCCTACGCCAACTCTTGATGCCAAATTTTCATTGGCGCACATTTCAGATGCTGCATTCAGGAGTGTTTGATCAGGTTTCAGTGGTGTGTGTTGCAGCTTGGTGTGTTATGTTAAGAGCATTTGAGGATGCAGCAGCACGCTGAACTGTGGGATTTGTCTCAGGAGAAAGCGTGGTACATCACACTGCAATTATAGCCCTTTTTCCACTGCAAAATACGCACCCGCAAATCATCTCAGGGAATGGCAGAGGATTTTGTCTAATCTATCCAGTGTAGCCATAGGAAAGGCTTAAAAACAGAAGAAAAAAAAATCAATAACCTTCAGAAGGGTTTGCTTTGAAATAAAACTCAAGCAATAAAGTCACTGCGATCAGACTGAGACAAACTAATATTGATGGAAATGTGAAACATTCTGGACGTGTCATCGATTTTCTTGGGGTTTTGAGATGGTCGAGGCAATGTTTGATACAAAGCGAGTGTGTGTGTGTGTGAGAGAGAGAGAGTGATGGTGGTGTGTCATCAAGTGTGTGTTTTAATTTGATTTGATGCACTAGGCAGTTGACTCTGTGTGTGTGTGTGTGTGTGTCTGTCTGTCTGTCTGTGTGTTTGTGTCCATTTCATAACTTCAAACGAGTTATGAAAATGTTATGGTGAAGCACCAACAGTGATTCCTCTCTCCCCTATCCCTCTCTCTTTCTCTGTCTGTGTCTCTCTCTTGCTCTTTCTCTTTCTCCCCCTCTGTTTCCCTAAATCTTTCTCTATCTTGGTCTTTATTCTTATTCCTTTCTTTCATTCTTTCCTTTATCAATCCTCTTTATCCTCTTTCAGTCCTTATTCCTTCATTCCTTCATTATGTTTTTCGCTTATTCTCTTATTTCTCTGCCCCACCCCCACACAGCATAAGAAAAAGACTTCCAGTCATCAGAGCTTTAAGAAGCTGGCCTACTGCCATTATTATTTTTCTTTTTTATAAAATGCTGTATGCTGGTATCGGCTCATCTCTCCGAGGTCTTGCGATGGGGATTAGCATGGTTTAGCGCTGTATTTTGGGATTAGCCTATTCAGCTCCTAAACGAGTTCTTAATAGATCTTCTGGCCTCTTTATCTCTCTGCTTACTTAACTGTACAGATATGGATCAAATCCCCAGAAGAGATGCTCAGCAAGTAAAACACACTTTTTCTCCACTTATTTAGTCAGAAACTGTCAGAGCTGTGTTCCTGGAGTCAGGAGGGTAGCGATACAGTCACCATGATGACCGCTGAGATCCAGGAACAGCGATTATTTTAAGAAGTGTGGAAGCAGCAGGTTGTGCAGCTGCAAATAGCCTGAAGGTTGTAGGTCCAAATCCCTTGCAGACTGAAGAAACAAAATTACATTTCAGAAAGCTGCGGGTGTTAATACCTCTACCCTTTTGTGAATGTGATGAAACTTCTGCTGAATGTTGCTGCTTTAAGAGTTAAAAAAGCAGTTATCAATGTTTCTGTGTAGAAACTTCTGCCCTAAAAAGAAGGGACTCACTATAACAGCTGCAACCTGCAACAAATCAAACAAATCACTACACGTTTTACTGCCTGATAAAAAAACAAGTGTAGCAGACATTAGTGAAAATATTATTTTATGTTCTTCTGAGGTTTCTAGGCATTGCAAAGATGTTTACTATGTTTTAGTTAGCTATGCCGTCTCAATTTCAGCATTTCTGCCCAAAGACACATGCTTAAATTACTATACATTAGAAGCTCATCATCCACCTTCTATGGTTCTGTTTCTGGCTCTCTATCCATACTGCATGTATTTTGCATTTAGGAGATAACCAGAAAAGGGACACTTTTGGTAATTAGTCTAAGATAATATTTCACCTGCAGCTCTTTTGGACAGGTCCTTATAAAGAGTGAGACTTGACCTAAGCAAGCAGCACTGTGGGAACCTCTGCTGAACTGTTGAATAAAAGATGTAGAACACTTGAAGTTGTGTGTTATCTTGAATAGACATCTGGTTCACAACCTGTGATGTTACTGGTGAAAATTCCTATTGTGTTTTATACAGAATACATCATTTAATATTTCATGTTTTTCTTTTACATAATGGCCTATATGCCAACGCGTGCGCTGACGTACTTCTGTTTAAATTTCAGCCACCGTGAATACTTCTGTTAGCCTACGCATCTAAGCTAGTGGACAATTAAAAAAATTAAATACCAGAAAATATGTGGTACAACATCTGAGCATTGCTGTGTGCCATTATGCCAGGCTTCTAGTAAGTACATCAGTGTACTTAGTCTCTTTACTTAGGTGTAAATGGATAAGGTGTAAATGGATCGTCGCTATCCAGAGACATAAGTTTACCTCACACCCGGGTGTGTAGCCCCAGCATTTTAAAGCCGAAGATATTCATGAGCCAGCATCAGACAGAGGACAACAACTGCTAAAAAGGTTCCTGCGCTATTCGTGTGGAATAATTTCTTTAAAAAACTTTTTATTCAACTTGTACTCTGCTTTTATCACCCTTTTTTTTTAGTTCATCATTTACCATAATTACTTAAGCAATACAAAACACCTAAATGCTTAAATCCAAGTCATCTGTTAGTTATTTTGCATAAACAGAAACACAATGCAACAATATTTTACTCATTTATTATATTCAACACAGTAATTTCAAATACATTTACACTGACTTGAATTAGGCATCTGATAGGACAGCACACTTCCCTCTTGCACCACTTCAAACATGTAGTCAACCAGAGGTACAACACTGGAAACAGCCATTATTGTGATCATGGGAGCTTCATGAGCAGCAAGGTCATGGTACACATCGTGAACTTTAAGCATTGATATTTTCAGCAAAGATGAGCTAACCACTTTATACAAGTTGCTTCTGTGAAAAAGACAAAAAAGGAAACAAGTGTGCTATAAATAAGAAAAATCCATCTCTCCTGACTCCTTGTTTGAAACTGAGATTAATATTGGGGTTAGGATAGTACAACATTCATGACATTAACCTACCAATCACCGAGTGAGAAACGCCATAGCTAGTGTACACCGGAAATACGGAAGCTGGCTGAGACACCAGAACAGAAATCCGTGGCATATAATACATTTTATTTATATTGCACTTTACATTTTACTAAAAATCTTAAAGTGCATACAGACAGTAAAAATAACATTATATTAAAAGACAGCATTAAAAACCAAGAGAAGTAAAACATCAAAACATAAAAAAAAGCAAGCAATCATTAAAAACATTGGCTAAAGAAAAATGTTTTCAGGCTTTTCTTAAAACATGTCACAGACTGTGGAGCCCTCAAATGTGGACGTTCCACAGTCGAGGGGCAGTGCAGGAGAAGGCCCTATCTCCAGTGGTGCGAGAGCGAGTCCTGGGAGGGAGAAGAAGGTGGGTGTTGATGGAGCGGCGAGTGCTTGAGTGGCAGTGGGGGGTGAGGAGTTCTTTTAAGTATGATGGCGCTTTACCATGCAGACATTGGAAGGTGAGCAGCGAGATTTTGTAGGTGATCCGGGCAGAAACAGGACGCCAGTGAAGTGAACAGAGCACGGGGGTGATGTGCTCGTGTTTCCTCACTCTCATCAGGACCCTGGTAGTGCTGTTCTGAACATATTGAATGTTTTGTATGTTCTTGTCAGGAATCCCAATAAGAAGCATGTTACAATAGTCCAGTCTGGAAGAGAGGCATGCACTAGTTTTTCTGCATCAGAGAGGGAGAGTGTGGGCCAGAGTTTAGCAATATTTCTGAGATGGAAAAAGGTTTTTTGTGCTTGATATGGCTTTTAAAGGTGAGTTGAGGATCAAAAATAAAATCCTTAACAGAAAATGTGAATGGTTTAAAAATTGGGTCATATATATATATATATATATATATATATACACACACACACACACACACACACATTACAGAGCCAACTCAAACACAAAAACTGACTTTTTAGACAGTCAAAACACAGCCCCATATCAATCATCACACAGTTTTATACAA
>JBBJLS010070193.1:0-12167 GCA_037577275.1 Bryconaethiops microstoma
TGTGTGTGTGTGTGTGTGTGTGTGTGTGTGTGTGTGTGTGTGGGTGTGTGTGTGTGTGTGTGTGTGTGTGTGTGTGTCTCCCCCCAGTGGGCTTGAACACCACAGAGAATGGGGACTCCTTCTGGCTATTTAGGGTTTTATTCTAGGCCAGTAAATGTGTTTGTTATAGCCCTGCATTCATTTATGGTTATCATTTTGCTTAAAATATGAAGTAGACAGTAGACCTGGAGTTATTAATTTCATGCTTATTTGGACTCTTTCCGTGTGGCATTCCAACTTGAAATTATAGACATCGAATAACAAGATTGAAGAAAATGCAATATATGACAGTTGAACAACATTAGAGAAGGTGTGCACCAATCTTAAACACTCATAGAACAGAGAGAAAATCCCAAAAAACATGTGCAAGTGTGACAGATGAAAGCGGCCAGTAGGCTTTTATCTCGGAGCCACCGATTCAGTGCACCCCAATAATGACAATGAGATCCCAACCAGTTGTTTAAAGGCTTTAATCAGTCTATATTGTATTTCTTGCTAGATAATTATTTTTTCGAAAGCTTTTGCTTTCTTTTTCATCTAGTACATTGGCCAGATTTAATTTTTAATGACTATTGCCATTAAGCTAATAGGAATGCAAAGATTCGATTTTATAAAATGACTTGCAGTGCTTTCAAACTAGATCTTGAGACCCAGTTTACCCCAAATTAGTAAAACAATAGGCTTGGTGTCTGCAATTCTTTAGTTTTACACTGGCGCTACAAGGTTCATGCAGCTTTGGAGTAAGGACAACTGATACACTGTCTATCTAAAATCCCACAGACTTGCCTTACATTGTGTCTAATAGGTACTTGGGTAATGTGGTTTCTGACACAAGCTACTGTCTAAAATAGTGAAAAAAGATGTCAGAGTCGTGGCATCAATCTTAAAGTCTGAACTTAGAATGCACTTTGAATCAACCTGCTAGCCAATTTACCTACTTTACTTACATGTTAGCCTTGTAGCTCTAGTGTGAACCTCAGACACCGAGATCGTATTATATATATCTGATTATTTGCTTAACTATATTTTGTACTGTGTTTAGGCAGGCCTGAACACACTTAACAATGTATATCAATGATGAAATTAGCAAGTAGTATTTTTCCTTTCCAGTTTGCATTCTGCACTCCCATCCATTATCTGAAACTGCAGTCATGGTTTTACTTTACTTATGTGCACAGTGGTGAGGTTTGGTGTGTAATGGAATATGAGGCTCTGCTTCAACTCGAAGCTCTGAGCATTAAAATGAGTGAACTACATGAGCAACCACAATCTCTTATGTAAAAGTATAAAATTCCCTTTTTATATCCATTTTAATTGTGGCCTTATGACTTTGGTCCTTTTCTCCCATTTATGGTGCAAATACTGAACGCAAAATAGGTTTAAAATATATTCATATATTTTTTGGTCCCAAAATTTTACCTTAAACTTACATAGCAGCTGATGAGCTGTGTTTCTTCAGGTAATTAGTGCCTGTGAATCATCCTCTGACTAATGATCTGACTATTAAAAGCAGACATGGTCAGTATAAACTAACCTCTGCTGTTTTTTTTGTTTTTTTTGTACTCATTTCTTCAAATCTGTACACACGCAAAAAGGCCTAATTAGTTGATCTTGTTGCTCTGTGGAATTAGTGTTTGGCTTTTAATCGATACAATCAAGGCTTATAAAAGGAAAACACTTCATTTGTACAGTCAGTGAATGTGTTTTTCTGCAGTGTGATTGATAATTTATTGATTTTTTTTCTCTTCTTCAGCTATGATGTGGACTCCAAGAGCACCAACCTTTCTAAACACGTGAGTAAAACACTCCTGCTCATGTTTTTTTAGCCATGTTGATGGTGCTTCAGAGTGGGTTAGGTTGCACACACTCATGGTGTAATGGGGATATTACTGTCCTCTTCAGTGTGGCTTTTAGTTTGTGTGGGTAGAAAAGTCAAATGGCTTTGAAAGCTCGCCTATAAAGCCAGTCACAGTTAAAGGAATGGTTCGCCAAAGTCAGATTCACACATATTCCCCTTACCTCTAATACAGTCCACAGGCCCAGACATGTTTCTCTGGAGTGTTTACTTCTTTACTTTATCACTAGAGCTACAAGGCCAATGTAATAGAAGTCTGTGTCACTTTTTTCTTGTGACTCTCTCAGAAATGAATTACCTTTCAGGGTATAAATACTGCAACTGGAATGGATCCCTCAAGGGTATGTCTTTAGTACCTTTAGGTAGAAAACGTAATTATACTGTATTCTATTGCAGTTAGGGTTTTGTAAATTGCATTGACTCCATGCTTTTTTGTCATTATTTTATTTAAAACATCGTGCATGAATAACCATGAATTCAGTGTACCTTTAAAATGCGTTCAGGATATAATACTAATCAAACTGTAAAAGTGTCCTTTTTATTTCTTTTTGCCTCTCTGTTTGACTGTGTCTGTGTATACACACACACACACATATATATATATACACACACACACACACACACACACACACACACACACACACACACACACACGGTTGTGCTAATAAATCCCACAGTGTTTGCAGACGGGCTGCTGCGCAGTAATGCTCGCAAACATCCCTCCCCCTCCTAAAGCCAAGTTTGTTTTGGTAATTTGAGAGAATCTCTCTCTGTGCTTCATATGCTGCTGCTTGTTTGGCAAACACACAACTGTGCGCTGTCCTGTCCTCAGCGCTGACCTCTGCGGCTGGAGCTTATTGCCCAGACAGAAATGTGCAAGAAGAGCTAAAAGAACAGAAATAAAAATGAAAATGGAGTGCCTAATTCACTGTTTATGACCGTCTGTTACTTTGATATTCACATTCATCGATTTTATGACTTCTTTAGAGAATATCTTCCTCAACAGGGCTGATTGGAGTTGTTTTTGTTTTAAAACCAGGCCTCTCCAGTGAGGCAGTAAGTGAGCAGTGAGAGTACTGATACCTCACAGGAACTGTTTACTGAGAAAAATTTTAAGTCAGTGGTGGTGAAGTCTGTTCGCTTTATTTTGCTTTCTAATGTCTGTCCTTTGATGGGACTGTACTGACTGCCCTGTATTATGGCTAATTTAATAAGAGCCACTTCATTAAGCATGTCTACCTTGTATTTACACTCGATGTCCATTTTATCAGCTCCATTCACCACATATGTGCACTTTGTAGTTTACAATTACAGACTGGATTCAGACTTGTTAGCCCTCTTTACCTCATTCATCAATGATCTGAACTCTCACAGGACCACCAGTAAGCTGATATTGTTTGGTTTCGCAAATTTTGATTGGTAAACGCCCCCCCCCGCCCCGCCCTTCCCCCTCCGCCCCGCCCTTCCCCCTCCCTTCATTTGAGCACCTGTCACTCTCGGCACAGCCATGCAGACATGGTAGCAGCCTGTTAGGTAGACCAACAGGTTAGATGTGTCTAAAAAAAGGACATAGTATTTTAAAGATCTACCAGTTCTGCTATGTGTGTGCAGCACACACACACAAACTAACATTCCACTACTATGGTAGTGTCATTGTTGTACTGAGAATAATCTACCAACCACTTTTTCACTGGCTGGTCGGTAAATGTAGAGGTACTTAATCAAGTGCCTTCTTAGTGTATATTTATGGTATTACATTTTTATGAAGTAGTGTGCCTTGAGCCTCAATGTGGAGTTTTAAAATATGATTCATTGTATTATTTTTATTGTCATTGAATTTCCAGTGTTATACAATTGTTTAATCATTCATCATTCTGGAATTTAAAGGTTCTTCATATTTATTTTGCAATCACCCTGTGTCCAACTAATTGTTTTTGAACCTGTGAAATTGCACTAACTTTAAAATAATTTTATTCAGAAAGCTGCAACCTATAGGAAATATAGACTTTTGAACAGTAGTGTAAGTGTGTTCATGGCTGAAATATTACAGTCAGGATAAACTCAACATGAGCTGTTTACAGACCATATGGACTGTGATGAACTGTGAACAATTTGAAGATTTAACATTGTTCTCATAAGTACATCACACACTTTTAATGAAATGAAAACATCACTGCAAAGTTTTTTAGAATATAGACTCTTTCAAGCAGGCAGTCTTCAATCTCATCATAATCTAGCAGACATAGGTCTTTCTGTCATTTTTTTAAATTAGTCTATTGTTTGCGTTATTGTTTTTGTCCAGAATTGCATTTGAATGTTTTTAATGACTCGATATCACTGTTTGCCTGACACTTTCAGACAATCACGGCACTGAGCTTAATTTCATGGGCTTACATTACTAATGGACTTACTAAAGTTTATAGGCCTGTCTTGTTAACAGGAGTTAAAAAAACAAAGTAGTAGCAATATCTCTCAATTGTAGCAAGGCTAATGGCGTATTGCTGTTATGTAGCACTGTCAGAGTGTCTGAAACAAACTTTTCTGTCAATAACTACAGTCTGTTAGGCTTTTGAGAACGCTGTACATAAAGAGGTTGTTTTGAAAATCTGCTTAAGATATTAATATATTATTGACAGTTTGGTCATTTGTACAGTTGTGATTTAATAGATGTTTAATTTAATGAAGGTAATGTTGTCACACTCTACTGTGCTAACCTATACCACCCAAAAGTATAATGAAAAATAGGAAACTCGAGCGAAAAACTCTCTGGAGCATTATACAGTAAGTGAGGGACATGAGTATCGAGAACCTTAAGTTTTTATTATGTTTTTATTATTATTCTGTTTTTCAATGCATACATCTCCCTTCAAATTCACAGACATTATGTTTTAATTGTACTTTGTAAATATGAACAAAAGAGTGTACATTCCTGAGCAAAAACAAAGGTATGTTTTAGTAAAACTGTATTGATAGAGAAATAAGTATTTAAGCACCACAAATAAAAAGTTTTGTGTTTAGTACCTGACCAGAGCACATTGTTCCAAAAAAGTGCTTCTTTTTTGAGTGTTTTGGTGATTGTAATGCAGTTCATTGATTATTGTTCTCTGTATATTTGTTGCTTATATATTGTAGTATAAGGTCTCAATACTTTCACCCCAATCAACTTCAATGCGCTCATATCGCAGTTTATGCTTATTAATACATACTATTGTGCTTATAATTTTTAAGGACAAAATGAAAGTACATTGTGTGTGTGTGTGTGTGTATGTGTGTGTATGTGTGTGTATGTGCGTGTATGTGTATGTGTGTATGTGTGTGTGTGTGTGTGTGTGTGTGTGTTTGTGTGTGTGTGAATATGAAGTGGATATATGCACTGGAAATGTATGAAATATCCAGATAGCAAAAGTATGTGAATACTTGTATGCACTCTTCACTATTGTGCTACTGTGCTATTGTAATACCCTAGAAGCCAGAAGACCAGTTGTACTGAGGCCACTCCAGCTAGATAAATTGTTCACTTAAACGAACAGCAGCACATTTACTCCAGAGGAAGTGTTCTACTCGAGCTGGCCATCTATCCAGCTCGGAAAGCTGTTGTGCTGAACACATTGTTCCAGCAAGCCTCACCGATCTAAATCACCATCCGCTCCTCCAGCTCAGAGCCCACTCTGAAACATGTCTTTTGTGCATCTGTGCTAGTGTTTACCCCAAGAGGCATGGACACACACACACACACACACACACACACACACAAACACATACACTGAGACAAATAAATAGCACTGAGCAGTAATTGAAAACATTTCTCGATACTTCAGTTGTTTGCTCCAAATCCTATGGCATCCAACAGCCATTCCCAGATGAGTCCACAAATCACACGTGGCTTCGTCTCAGTGCACCCAGCGCTCTTTTTGTCACCGTTGCAGGCACTGTAAAAAAGTAATAAATCAATATTAAAAGAAAGAAACCCTCTTTATCCAGTCGTTAGCCTCCCGGGAAACTTCTTCCCAGTCTAAAGCCATTACCGGGTGTGTTAACATGTGAAGAGCCGGCAGGGCTGGCTGTGCTGTCAGCAGCAGGTGAGAATTAAAAGGAGAAGGCCATAGGGAGTGAAGAGCAAATATGTATATATTACACTCTGTTCGAGAGAGAGGGAGAGAGGGATGGCTGGGTTTCTTTTACTTTATTAGATCTGGCCGGGGAGACTCAGTAACAGTAATTGTGCTTGTGAGAACGAAGCAGTGTCAGTGTTAATGCAGAGTTTTATAAATAGCTAGAGCTCCAGCTTCTTCTCTAGCTATCCCTTCCAGAGCCACACCATGCCATTGGCACAGCTGTATTAGCACAGGACAGTTCAGTCTGGCTAATCATGTGTAGGTCAGGTTTAAAGTTCTGCATACACCATGTTACCCAAGTTGCTGTACAAGTTTTAAGCCTTTTACTTCCATCTCTTACTTCCACTGCTGCGGGCATCTTGAAACACGCTTTGGTTACATTGACTGCTGTAATGCTATTCTCTTTGTTCGCAAGCGGCCCGTATAATTACCAGAGCGCCCTCCACAGAACATATTGCCCCTGTCCTCCAGCCTCTCTACTGGCTTCCTATCAAATATCGCATTGATTTCAAGATTTTACTGCTTACGTCTAAGACACTCCATAATCCGGCACCTTTGTATCTCTGTTATCTTCTACAGATCTCAATACCTAATCGTTCTCTTAGAAAATCTGCCTCTCAGTTTCACTTTACCTTCTGCCCACTTGACTACCATGGGGTTTAGAGCCTTCTGCTGAGTTGCTCCTCGCCTGTGGAACTCTCTTCCTCATGATATCCGCAACAGCGATTCGCTTTCTACCTTTAAATCGTGTCTTCAAACACGCCTTTTTAAACTTCCATAGTCTGTTTGACCCCAGTTTTAATTAATGTACCCTATTAAGTAATTATTGACCTTACATATTGTTATTGTTTATTGCGTTACTGTTCTTGTAAGGCACCTGTAAATAACATGCATTAGTATTATTATTTACTTCAGTTTCTGGCACAAATCCAGTGTATTTACCCACATATTATGCACTAAAGTGGCGAATAAGCCTAAAAGTTGCAGTTAATATGTGTGTGTGTGTGATAAAAGGCAACATTCTCTTCTTTATACACACGCATGTTAGAGAGGACTGCGTGAAATCTGTGAGGTTTATGCAAAAGTTGACAGAGTTATTACATGTGCAGTTCATTATATATTCCACTCTGTAACTTTGAGCAACTGCAATAGCAGGCTTTGCACCAATTTGCCTGCACCTATTCAATACATAATTGTCTTAAAAAGCCTCAAACACGTGCAGAAACAACGTTTATCAGAACAATACTGTTAAAACCCTTAGAGCTAGATGCAATAATGCGAGAAGATGCAAAGCAAAATATGCTATTATGTGGCTGTAAAATGCATGTGCAATCCTTGTTATTGTTTCACAAATGAAAAATGGACGAGGTTCAAGTTAATGTGTGCAGAGTTGTTTTATGACAGTAACAGTACAGCCTATGTAGGCAGCTGGGTTGCTCATATGTCAATGTCATAGCCTCCACCAAAAAAGCGCATCCAATCAGCCATGGCTCATTATGGTGCTTGCGGGGAGTGCTGCCAACGCTTCTTCTTGATTCTCCTCTTTGGTGTGTATCAAAGCTTTAGCTGATAGAGCAGAGGCGAGGTGGGATCATGTCCACTTGCAGCCCTGGGACCAGTTCAAGGGGAGGAAAACTGATCTAATGCATCATAATGAGCAGTGAGGGCAGTCGGACTGCAGGGTACCGCTGTGTGTCTCTGTTATCGCTACTCTTTTCTTGTTGCTCTGATTTCAGCTGCTCTGAAGATAGTTAGTAATTCCTGTTCAGCTGGTGAATAGCCTCCAAACAGCACTGTTTGAAAATTAACAATTGATCATGAGACTTGTAGGAGAGAACACCTTATGTTGTATGTTTAGTTATGTTTATTATATTATTATACATTCTCTCTCTCTCTCTCTCTCTCTCTCTCTCTCTCTCTCTCTCTCTCTCTCTCTCTCTCTCTCTCTCTCTCTCTCTCTCCCTGCAGGATTTCCTGGGTCAGGCGTGCTGCACTCTGGGGGAGATCGTGGGTTCTTTAGGGAGTCGGTTAGAGAAGCCTCTGGGGTAAGAACCAGTGCTGTTACCTCATTCATTAACCTCCAAAAATACTGAACATACATTATCCTCCACCTAAACTTTTTTTCATCTTTTTGTTCTTAAGGACTATAAACAGTATAAAACAGAATTGATCCATGATGTGAAATTAACACATGTAGAGTTACATCCAAACTCAGCTGGAATGGCCTTGTGCATTAGTGTTGTATTTACTTTATGCATTCAATGCATGCTTTGACATAACTTGGAAACACAACATTGACAAAATCTGAAATGGATTTTACTGTTTTATTAAACACTTGATGAATTCCTGAATATATGAAGGGGTCGTTATACTGCAGATGTCGTCATCCAGTTCACTAAGCTGTTTCATGCTCGTGTAATCAGTGCCTGTATTCATGTCAGACCTAAGGGCCAAATTCCTTTAGATCTTCTGATTAACAGTTTTCAACTGTGGTCCAAAGTTTGCTGGTTGCTAGTCTGTTTATCTATTTTTGTTTGTTTTTTTGCCTTGGTCGGATTGTATCTAATTGCAGTACCTTTTGGAAAAGCTCTATTTATGTTAACTCACTGTAGCATCCTGCTACTTCCGACCCACCCATGTTAAAATGGGCTGTGTTTAGAAAGTTTGTTTATTAATGTAAAGAACTAAAGAATTCAAATTTTAATTTAATGTACATTTTCAAGTCATTATTTCATTCACTTTCTGGGAAACCATTTAGAAATTGGTGTAGTTGGTCATTTTGTCACCTTGACCGTACTGTATCACCGAGACAATACTTTTTATTTCCGATGACTAAAGGCTTACATACGGTAAATGCAATCACACCATTTCCCGGAAAGATCATTTCCACCAACAGTAGATAGACTAACACTAACAATATATATTAATATGTAAAAAAACTATCTGCCTTCTGTGTAGCCCTCTAATCTACTTGGCTGCAAAGATGTTTTTGCATCTGCTGGCAGTGACCTTGGAGCCTTTGCCCTGTGTGCTTCATGCAGCCCTCCCCCCTTCCTTATCTAGGCCTTTTGGTCGAAGTGTTCTTACAGAACAACTGTTTTTTGTTTTTTTAACTCAAGCTTAAGAATTAATTACTAATGATATTTCAGTTAGCATAAGTAGCATGAGTTATTATTGAAATAAGAAATTTAATGAAATAATAAAAATGGTGAAAGAAGAAGAATCCTCCACACTTACTGACTGTAGTGCATCTGCTGCTGTATCGAGCCCCTCTCTGTCCCATTCCCAATGGTAGTGGCATTGGAGTGTGTGTGGCTTTGATACAAGTATACTAGGCATTTTGCATGCTTTTATTCACACATGTCAGTGTGTAACTGCTAGGTTGAGAGTGATCCACCAAAAATATCCAGTCAGCAGTGGCTGTGTGGTCAGAATGTGACCACAAATTGTGTGGAAAAGTTGAGGTATAGTCTAACTCTTCATCAGTGAGGTATGTCATCAAGGTAAGGGTTTCAGATCAACTGACCACTAAGTGTACATCCAGTGAAACAGTGAGTATGAACCTTTTTTCTGCGTCTTTTTTATACCAGAATACTAGAACCCACTTTGGGCTTTCAACACCTTGTGACAATCTTCCAATGACTTTGTTGTTTTCATGTGACTCTTCATATGTTTTGAACATCAAAGGCAGCAAAACAAGTACATATCAGATATCCCTGGAATTACAGGCAAAATCGAAGACTGCAACTGACTTGTACCTGTGCCTTAGAGCCCAGACCTGATCAGGCCCGGCTGGTCCTGCAAAATTTAAAAAACTTCAGATATATAGTCATAGAAACATAATTCAGTTTACACTCAGCAGGACATCCGGACCATGAAGCGCAGATGCTTTAATCATATAAGGTCACAACATTTCAATGAATATAAGCCAGTGGAACACAAGAGCACCCAATAAAACTCTTTTATGTTTTACAGATCTCTCTATGCCTTGATTGATTCAGTTCCACAATTGGTTTTATTTTCATTTTGGTTTTGTTGTCATATATTTTAACAAATGACTACAAAGCTGCAGCGCCTATAGTTCAGAGGATTTATAAGTGAGATCATTAGATTTAGTTAGAAGTTTTGAGACCAGGTTTATGCTGATTGAACTGTTGGTTTGGTTTAATGATGTTAAAATTGTAGCCTGTTGATTTTGCAGTCCAGCCTGTTGGCCACTAGGGGGCTTGTCGAAGAAGGTTAAATGGATTGTCTTCTAAGAGGTCTCCACAGGTATAAATGAGCTCCAGTACAATTCATACATCATATACAGTGAAAAGTAAAGAAGCTCAACGTAAAGTGGCCCCTTATAGTTACGCGTGAACAGACAACAGCACAGCACACTGCACTGTGAAATAACAGCACTGTGAAATTTTTTCTCTGCATTTAACCCATCTAGAGAACCACTTATGGTGCCAATAGCAGTCCAGGCATTCAAACTCATGACTTTCTGATCACAGGGACAACTCCCTAACCACTAGGCCACTAGCTGCCCTGAAATGCTTTTCTGATAGCATTGCTGTTTATGGCACTAACGAACTCTTACAACACTTTAAGATACTTAAAAGTTATCAGTCTGGCCGATTAATCGGGCCAATATTTGGCCATTTTTACATAATCGGCATCAGCCGATGTCGGCACATATGAAGGCTGGTTAATAGACATGCACATTTATACACAGTACCGTGTTGCTGCCGTGGAACACGTGTGACGCGCCCCTCTACCGGCCTACAGTTAGCTTACCGCTAACACAGTAGCCTACACTTCGCTTACCGCTAACACAGTAGCCTACACTTAGCTTACCGCTAACACAGTAGCCTACACTTAATTTACTGCTAACACAGTAGCCTACACTTCGCTTACCGCTAACACAGTAGCCTACACTTAGCTTACCGCTAACACAGTAGCCCACACTTAATTTACTGCTAACACAGTAGCCTACACTTAGCTTACTGCTAACCCAGTAGCCCACACTTAGCTTACTGCTAACACAGTAGCCTACAGCTAGCTTATCACTAACAACATAGCCTACACTTAGCTTACAGCTAACACAGTAGCCTACACTTAGCTTACCGCTAACACAGTAGCCTACAGTTAGCTTACTGCTAACACAGTAGCCTACACTTAGCTTCCCGCTAATGCAGTAGCCCACACTTAGCTTACTGCTAACACAGTAATCCACACTTGACTTACTGCTAACACAGTAGCCTACAGCTAGCTTACCACTAACACTATAGCCTACCGTTAGCTTACAACTAACACAGTAGCCCACACTTAGCTTACCGCTAACACAGTAGCCTACAGTTAGCTTATCGCTAACCCAGTAGCCTACGCTTAGCTTACTGCTAACACAGTAGCCTACATTTAGCTTACCTCTCACACAGTAGCCTACAGCTAGCTTACCGCTACACCGTAGCCTACAGTTACCTTACTGCTAACACCTTAGCCTACAGCTTACCGCTGAATGTGGTTTGAGCAGGCTAAGAGAATGTATTTTACACAACCTATCTGGGCTATTTGGGTGACTTTTGACTTCTAGTGTTCATTAGCAACATTAGCTTCATTGCTCCAATGCTAAACAGAAGGAGCAAAACTTGAAAACCAAATATCTTGCTTCTTTAGGGTTAAGTGGAAAATTGGGTATACTTGATCTCCAAACACCTAGCTTCTTTCTAATGTTAGGTTCATGTCAAGTGGTCTTTATTTAACTTAATGATGAAATAACAGTTACTACTTAAGTTACAACAGTACAAATAAAAATGAAGTTTAAATTACAGAGATTTATTTTATTTCCCAGAAACCATTAGGCCTTCGCGGTGGGCCCAGAAGGCCCTGAATATTTCTCACTGGTAATCATGATATGATTTGAGAGATGTAATTGGTCATTCGTATTTGATTACTTTTTGAGTAACTACCCCAATGCTGCTGTTACATCAATATTAACGGACCTGAACACAGCACAGGCATGTTAGGATGTAAGATGGAAGGGAGTGGATAGAGGATTGTGGCAGTGCTGTTTTTGTTGCAGTTGTGTAAGGTGACAAGAATTGTGTGTGTGTGTGTGTGTGTGTGTGTGTGTGTGTGTGTGTGTGTGTGTGTGTGTGTGTGTGTGTGTGTGT
>JBBJLS010070194.1:0-12167 GCA_037577275.1 Bryconaethiops microstoma
GCCTCGAGAGAAAGTCAGAGTAGAGTATTTTTCAGCTTCTGATGTGTTTTGTGTTTAGTTATGTGTGAATAAAGCTCCGCTGTGACCCCATACTGGCTTCCAGTCTGTGTGTCGGACCTTCTTTTGTATTTTATGGAAAAAGAAAGATTATTATAAAGATTATTATAAGATTATTATAAGATTATTATAAAATGCTGTGAAAGTAAATATCTCAAAAAATAGAAATGCTGTAATAAAGTACAGGCACTTGAAAAATGTACTTAAGTACAGTAATGTATTTATTATGGTTATTATTTTTATTATTGTTGTTGTCCAAATATATAACCGAATTAAATATTTACCACATGCTGCCACTCATTTTTAATGATATCTGATTTTTAAATAAAATGAATGAGCATTTTGCATTCACTGAAGATCAAAACCAGTAAAGAGATGAACCTGTAAACCTCCATCTACCTTTCAATAAAAAAGACTGCACACACAAGGACGACAAATGGAATTAAATGAAGAAATCCAAATGAAAGTTAGCATTGTGTAAAGCTGTGTTTTGTTGAAGGAGATTTTTACCAGATATTTTTTTAAGACATTGAATAACATGAAAGAACAAAATCAAAACATTATAATGATGCCTGCGTAAATCTATAAAACCCAGTGGGAAACTGAGAGAGCCCTTATGATCATATCTGTTCATAAAAGTGGACTGATCAGCCACAACACATGGGGAGTGAAGGCTAGCCTGTGGGTAATCGGTATCATCCCTGATCAATATCATCCCTGATCAGTTTCATCCCTGATCAATATCATCCCTGATCAGTTTCATCCCTGATCAGTTTAATTTCTGATCAGTTTCATGGGATGATAGTGATCAGGGATGAAACTGATCAGGGATTAAATTGATCAGGGGTTAAATTGATCAGGGATGATATTGATCAGAGATTATACTGATCAGGGATGATATTGATCAGAGTTTAAAATGATCAGGGATGATATTAATCAGAGATGAAAATGATCAGGGATGATATTGATCAGGGATGACACTGATCAGAGATTAAACTGATCAGGGATGAAACTGATCAGGGATGACACTGATCAGAGATTAAACTGATCAGGGATGAAACTGATCAGGGATGATATTGATCAGGGATGACACTAATCAGGGATGAAACTGATCAGGGATGATATTGATCAGGGATGACACTAATCAGGGATGAAACTGATCAGGAATGAAACTGATAAGTGATCATATTGATCAGAGATGAAAATGATCAGGGATGATATTGATCAGAGATGAAAATGATCAGGAATTATATTGATCAGGGATGACACTGATCAAGGATGAAACTGATCAGGGATGAAACTGATCAGGGATGAAACTGATCAGGGATAATATTGATCAGAAATTAAACTGATCAGGTATGAAACTGATCAGGGATGAAACTGATCAGTGATGATATTGATCAGAGATTAAACTGACCAGGGATGAAACTGATTAGGGATGATACTGATCAGTGATGATATTGATCAGAGATTAAACTGATTAGGGATGATGCTGTTTTTACTGTTCTTACTTTTGTACTGTCCACTTGCTGCCATAATAATGCAAATTTCCCACCTGTGGGGCTAATTAAGGCTTTTCTTGTCCTATATATCAGACATATAGACTCAAACAGGAAAAAATTGGATAAAAAGAAGTCCCAGTAAAAATAAAAGGAGTCCGTGTGCTGCAGCCTGACCTTCTATACTGTGTGTATTAAAATTGATTTGTCTTCTGCTACCCTGATTTATGGGTTAATTATGTTGTTCCAAACTCTCTAATAAATGTTTATGCAGGTTTACATCACTTGTCATAAGAGGCTTGTATACATGTATTTTGCTTGTATTGCTTCTTTTCTTTTTCTTTTTATGACCTCAAGGGACAGATTAGAGGTACTATGTTTTTTCTGATAAATGAGAAAATGAGAAAGGTTTCATACAAAACCTCGGGAGAACTTGGAATGAAATCCCACTTACTGAAGGAGAACAGAACGACCCCTTATTTATATGTTTATATAGCTATCTATCTTTCTATCTATTTGTTTATTTATCTTGTTTAAGAGGCTGCCTGCAGAAGGACTCAGACTGTAACTCGATCAGGTTCCCAGTAATACATACTCACGGTTGGTCATGTGTTTATCTTCTCTCACAGTTTCAGTACGAGTCTGACCCTTAGTGTGGTAACAGCATTGATTTCATAAGTGTTCAACTTCAAGTGATAGTTAATGACCAAAAGTGAGCATTAAGGCTGTTGTGGAATGTGAGTGGTAACTGAAAGGTGGTAAAAGCTGGTTATAAAGAACCTAAACTAAGATAGCGGTGCTACAAATTCGTGTTAATGGGACTTAACCGGGTCGAGCATCAGTGTAAATGTGATTGTTTTCATTTTCAGAGCCAGTATTTAATGTTTAATGGCTGCAAATTTAGCGATGTTCAGTTCGGTATCAACGAGTTTGCCCTTTCCAGCGTTACTGGCCCTGTGTGCAATGTTTTGATGATGCAGTTTCCACGTTTGGGCCCTAGATGGCGCCAAAGCAATTTTAGAGTTATAGGAAGCAGGGTTGATACTGCATGTCTTATTTACATTGTTTACTTTATTCTGCATTTACAGTGGCATTGCTGCATTCATTTACAGTTTTTGTTCTGATTCATTGTCCGATTTTTGTGTAGATGATTGCATAATTATGTGAACATTTTCTGTTATTTCAGAACTATCTGTACAACATCCCATAAGTGCATTCATGATTCCACTGTGGATATAAAGACCACCAAATTTCATACTCCTGAGGTCCGTCTCTTCAACCGACACTCGAGAGTGTTTCTGCCATACCCTAAACGTACTAGCCCTAATCACTCTCCCTAACATATCTATCCACCTATCTATTTGTTTGTTTATTTATTTATCTATGTATCTTTACGCAGCTCTCTTCTATTTTCACACGTCCACCCCTGATGTTTGTTCTGTGAATACTAGAAGGCATTTTTTTTTAAACAGAAAATTAACATAAATGAGGTAAACAATCTAATGAGGTAAACATCTCCCATTTCTCCACCTCATGGACCAGTTTCTCCTCGTTGAAAGGCATCTAGCTCACCAACAAAAACTCTCAAACCCAAACTATGTATATGTAAATAAATTTAACACGGGATTTTCTGCTCTCAGTGCTGAAGATGTTAACCACAACATTAGAAATAGACTGATGATCTCAGATCCTCTCTGCCCCGCTGGTTCTATCTTATCTTAACTTCTCTTAACTTGCCTCACTGCCTTATTGTCTTATACACTTACACATTCATTATAAAGTCTAACTGACCCCTGAAGACCAGTGGTGGTCTTTAATTCAATTATCTGTACACAGTGCCCAGTGTTCATCACTTCAGTGCAAGATCTAGTTTTAAGCAGATTCACTTTATTTATTGATTTATTGATTGGTTGATTGATTGATTGATGGATTTGAATAAAATACCAACTTTCATTTGAGATTAAATCTGTTAACCGTGCAATTTCTGTTAAAAAAAAATCATCACCTTATTTAATTCCATTGATTATACAAAAAACAAATAACTTCACATATCATATTATGTCTTCTGCAAACTGACATTGTTTAGCCTCCTTCTTAAATTAAAATATTAATAAATCAGCATAAAAAGATGTATGTTTGGTTAACACAAAGGGAAAAAAGTAATTCAAATAAAACATCATGAATGTAAATTAACAGCACACATAGTTAATATAGAAAACTCATCAAAAAATGTGTTTGATATTTTAGCTGAATATACTGAAGGGACTGAAATGGTGTTTCCTCTTGCTGTAAGTGCTGACAGTTATCTTATGTTTATGTTACGACTTAACAATTATAATATAAAATCTAAATAAGTCTAAATAAATCCAATAAAACTGCAGAGAATACTCAATATGAAATACACTATGATAGAAACACAAATACTGGGTATAAAAACTATAGATAAATAACTTACAGTTCAGTGAATTACTAGTTACACTAATAGTGGTTAGGAATGTGTTATTATAATATTGATAGTAGTCGATCAGTAATATTGATATTAATAGAGATATTTCACGTGTATCAATGTATACACCAGATAGATTTCTGTGGGGTTCTTGTCCAGTTTTTTCTTCAAAGCTGTCTAAAGAGTCCTCAGATCATCAGATGATAGAATTTGACGTATTTACACTGGTTTCAATCCAGGAAATGTAGTCGGATTTTAAATGTGTTTTTTTACTAACCAGTGAAACTATCACATGTAAATGAATGAGTGGGTTTGGGTCAGAAGCCAAGCTGGAGGTGTAGATGGGTGCAGACGACTTGGTGGATCTTATCATACTTTTCTATCTGTTCACCAACAAAATCTCTCACACGCAAACTATTATTGTGCATGTGAATAAATTCACTGTGAAATTTTCTGCTGTCTGTGCTGAAGATGTTAATCACACTGTTAGAAATAGACTGATGTTCTTAAAGCTCTTAGATTCTATCTGTTCTTGTGGTTGCAGTTATTTTTCCAGGTCTCTTTAATGACCGTTTTTTGCCTCGCTGCCTTCATAAAGTCTACCTGACCCCTAAAGGACATCCAATAGTCTAACAGGAGTCAGGTAATATCACATGTATACACACTTCTGACAGTTTGAGTTGTTGGCAGCCCTTTAAACTTGGATAATTTAATAGACTAAACAATGTAAAGTTTCATAGCAATTAATTATCAAAAATGTATTTTTAATGAAGACATGTTGCTCAGAGTGGCTTATATTTTAACATCCTGACAGAAGAAAAAAGAAACCTGAGGCTGCCGGAGAAGTTGAGGGTTGGATGATGCCAGCCGCTAAGGTTTCCTCCACATACTGATCCATGGCCTCTGTTTCAGGAAGGGAAAGGGGATAGCGCCTGCTTCGAGGAAGCGGGGCACTGGGTAATAACTCAATGGCACAGACCCATGACCCAAGAATTTTCTCAGGAGGAGGGTTAAAAATGTCTGCAATGGCAGCCTAAGCAGGGGGTATATCAGTATTCTCCATCATTAAAGGGCTTTCTACAGTGGTGGGACTCCGTGATTGGATCTCTCTCTCTGCCCAAGAAATACGAGGGTCATGGTCACAAGCCATGGATGCCCTAACACTACTGGGTCTCGGGGAGATGTACTAATCCAAAACACAGAGGCTACGCTTGGTAACTAGGCAGGGCTTAGTTTACCTTGCACAGGTAGATGGTCTGGAAGAACTATATATACTACCTGAGCTTAGTAATCAGGTGATCCTGATCTCCGCCTTATAGGTCTATGTGAAATCCTGGAGTGGTGATCTGGAGTGGCAGCCGTTGCACCTGGCTGGGACTCCACCTCATATTCCGCACCAGGCCTTACAAGTTCTGACCCTGAGTTTCTCCAGAACAGAGCATTTCACACCAAACCCGCTCTATTTAGATCACGAACACTTCACAAAAATCAGGAATTCACAAAAATCCTCTTTAATGGTTGACACTGTGGCACAGTGATATTTTTTGACTGTTATCATAACGTTTCATAACGTTATTGCTTACAAATTTCTTTTCTCCTATACTTAAAAAAAAAAAAACCTTCAGCACTAACCCTCTTAACTCCATGTTTTCCTTACTTATGCTTTAACTTCTGACGTAGGTGTGTAACGTAGCCTGCAGTAATTTGGTTGAATAGCAGATGCTGATTTAAGTTTAGCTTTACAGGTTTGACTACTTGAGCACTGACTTACGTCGCTCTGATGTGCAGTTGGGCCTCATAATTAGACAGAAGGGCACGTTTTAGGGGAAGCTGATCTTAATCTGCAGTTATGCATAGCTTCCCTTTTTCTTTTCCTTTTTTTTAAACTAATTTACTATTTTTTTACCCCCAAAACTCTCAAGCCATCAGCATTTTTTTTCAACTTGTGGTCTGTGGCAGCCCTAGCTGTGAGTGGGTCTTACATTAAAATTCAAAAGTGGAAGAAAGAGAAAGAAAAGCAGAAATGTGCCTCTTGTCATGTTTTTTTTTTTGTACGAGTCTGTAATGTTCCTGTTTTCTTGCCTTTTTGACTTTTTCTTCATCTTTATCAGTATCAGCAGCTCAGAGTAACCATGGTGACACTTCTAAGGATAGTAGGAACCTGTCGGCTTCCTCCAAACCCCGGAAACCTCAGGAGTACATGAAAGTGAAAAAAGTGAACAGCGCAAAATTCTTCCTCTTAATTTAACCCATTTACCAAGTGAAGCAGCGAGCAGCCAGGAACAGAGCGCCGGGGGAGGGGGGTGCTGGGCAGTGTGTGGGGACGGTACCGTACTCGAGGGAACCTCGGGTGCCACTAGCAGTTTTGGGATTCAAACTCATGACTTTCTGATCACAGGGTGAATGCCCTAACCACTAGACGACCAGCTGCCCATAAATGAAGAACATCTGATGAACACACCCATCATCTCCCACGAGCCCCATGACTGAAGTCCTTCTGCTGGTTTACTGGATTATGATTGAGGGGTTTATGGGTTTCCCAGTGTGTTCAGTAGATGATGGACTGTCTGTGGCATAGTTACGATTTTCTGAAAGTCTCTGTTGATGAACTGAAGAAGTGGAGGAATCTTCTCTGGGGCTGTTTCTCCTCTCAGACCCATCACTGCTCCAGCCTGCCTGCATGCAGCCCCTACAGGGGCGGAGCTGCACGCCTCTCTGACGCTTTTTACCCCAGTCAGCATGTTCATCCAGACAAAACACACGAACGAAATCAACGGTCAGTTAATCGCATCCACCAGCCTGGACTTCGTGGACATTTTATCAGAAACACCTGAAATACAGGTGCACCTGCAGGTCTATAGTTACAGTCTTTAGACTGGGCTTCATTTGTGCTGGAACAAGCCGCTTCTAACCTCCTCTAGACTGGATTCGGGATGTTTTTTAGTGGATCTGAACCTGGTTCACAGAGTAACTTTTGGGTCTGATCATGTTTTGTTGATTTTTCCAAATGGAAAAAGCAATTCTCTGCAAAGAACTCAAAATGTGTAGAAGTGTGGAGTTTATGTACTTATTTACACATGTTTAGAAAATGAATGAGGCGTAATTTGACCCAGACTACATATTAATTACATTAACAACAAAATGAGGAAAGATCTAAAGGCCCAGATCATGGACAACTGAATTATTTCTTTTATATTTTAATTAGAAGAGGTGGATATAGTACATAAACACTGTTTAATGTGTAAACATGCCTTTCCCCCCAGTCTGAATGGTCCATTTATGCAACTTTAGTTACAGGACAGCCTGTTTTGAGTTTTTTGTTGCATCATAAAAAGCTACATTTGCGTATCTGCATCTGTTCAGTCTGAAGCAGCTTTGACCTGCCCTTTCATACTGAAGTTGTAAGGAGTGTTTTACTCCTGTCTTCTGTTTAAATGAGGAGAATACATGTCAAGCAAACACAACATTTACATATTTCAATCTTAAAGGCACAGTAATATAGACAACGTATTCTAAGGAATAAAGAATGGTTGGAAAAAGTCACGCTGAATAAGTTTTGGTGTACATAACATAATTGGACCTGGGGGTACAAAAAAAAACAAAAACAAGTTGAATAAATACTATTTGGGCCTTTTAATTAAAAAAACAGTACTTTTTTTTATTAGAACCGTGTCCAAGAGTACACACTCACTTTTACAAGGTCCGTAACGAACCTCGTTAAAACCTCACTTTCATTCATCATAAGAGTCCATATTGTTTGGAGACCTAACACTAAGCTGTGAGTCTGATCATATATTTAATGTAATATTTTTCGTCTCATTGGTGGTCTGCTCCAGGGTCTCTTTAATGCGATATTAATCCCAGACTGTAACATATGTGTTTCTTACAGGAGTGTGAAATTTGCATCATCGTATGAGCTACAGTCTGGAACTGTGAAGCTACAAGGTGCTCCTGTACTGTAGGTGTTGATGAAATGGCCAGTGGGCTTCGGGGTGGTCTTATGTGGACGAACTGAGATAAAGTAACACAAAGGTGATCAAAGGTGAAGTGGACACTCTGCGCATTTATCTGTACAAAACATGTCTGAATGCTGTGAAACTGTTCTGTGTTTGAATCCTCAGGGACAGACTGAATTAAGTTTACTTGAATTTGTTCACTTTTCTCTGTTGAGCTCAACGTACCTAACAGATTAATTTTATTTATACTCGTTTTAGGTAGTTTCTGTTCTCTCTCTTTTATTGTCTCAAAGCAATAGATGTTAATTTATGTGACTTTTGTATCTGGAATGTCTGGACATTATGAAGAAATGTAGATCATAAGCCTTTTGAGAGCTGAAGTTTAGTAAAACATGTCAGTTGTTATATTGCCACAAGGCTAATAAATGAATAATAACACCTTTAAATGGATCAAATCGCTTGTTATGACTTTCAGACTTTTTGGTCCTTTATTTACTATCACCAAAACACCACAAACACATGAATAGAAATCACTGACAGTTTTACAGTAAAACAAAAGATCAGACCTTACTCAGAGATTAATGTTCACATTTGATCAAGACGCACAAATCAGAAATGCTGTTGTTGCACTTCTGACGGTTAAACATCCCGATATTCAACATTTAATATTTTAATAATATTCAGACATAAGTGTCGTCTTAATGTGGACATTTGAGGAAAAAAAATACATATAAAAATAACATGGATAGACATTTGATGATACATCAGTATCTTATAAAGCATTAATGCTGTTGAAATAAAGATCATATAAAAATGTATGTTGAACAAAAGCCAAGCTTTCAAAATTTTGAACGGCAAAGCACCTGGAAAGCAAGTCGTCTGCAATATGACTTATATATAATTACAGTATATCAGGAATATGAATAGATGACAAATAACAATTTAAAACAAAAACTGAAGCACTTCTAAGCAACACATGGCAACAGATCTGTATCAAACATCCACAGTGTCAAAACATGTGAACCTGAGGAAGAAACAGGGAGTTTGTGAGGGACTAATAAAGGGTTCCCTGTAGGTGTATATCAACAGTAGAGTGATGTGAAAGATTATGGTTTATGAAGGACAGATGATTGGTTCTGGTTTACAGTCTGAACATCATTTATTCCAAATTGGATTTTTGAATCCTAGAACCCTTTTTCTTTAATTACAGCTTCGGTACACACACTGGGTTCCACACTAAAGTAAAGTGGCCCCTTATAGTCAAGTGTGAACACACCTCAGCACAGGACACAGTGTGAACAGTGAAATTCTTTCTCTGTATTTAACCCATTAAACCCATTCACCAAGTGAAGCAGGGGGCTGCCACCAGTGAGGGGCGCCGGGGAGCACTGTGTGGGGACTAGGGGTGGGAAATAAAATCTATTTTTAGATGCATCATGATGCGGAAATGAAAGATTCTGAACAGATTTAAAACTGTTAAAAATCGATTTTGTTACTGTTAACTACCAATGCAATGTTGAGGAACAAAAAAAAGCGGAACTCTAATGTACAGAAGTCGGGACAGAGTAAAGGACCTTGTCCAGAGTGTTCAGTCCTGTACAGAGACAGGTGGGCTACATGAGCCGATCACTTAGAGACACACTAATCAGTCAGTTTTCTGTTTAGAAGAATATTCAGAAACGTTCCTGGTCTGATGGTGGTTCCACAATTGCATGGTAGATTACAGTGGTGTATGTTGAGTCATCCTGAAGAAAGCAACAGTATAAAACAAATGTTAGAACATTTACAGTTAATTTTATTTTTCATAGTAATGTAATTTGAAGCTGTTTCTTCATTACCTCAGTTCTTCTCTTCCCCTTTTCTTCCTGTCCTATCGTTTTTCTTCCTGAGGAATTTGAACATAACAGTCACCTTTTACTGAACCACAATATACCCTGAAATTGCCTAATTTACCATGAAGCACCTGCTTCAAAAACCATCAACACAGGAGCTTCTCAAGTCTGCAAGAATTAATGACAGAATGCTTGTGTGGTTCTGGGAAAGCTCTGGACTTTGAGTTCTTTTGGTTTCACCCTTTCACTGGAAATGGTAAAAGTATTCTATACATTTCAGTCAAATAATATGTTTTCAAAAGTGGGTGTGAGTGTGTGTGTGTGTGTGTGTGTGTGTGTGTGTGTGTGTGTGTGTGTGTGTGTGTGTGTGTGTGTGTGCCTTCAATTCTGTTTCGACCACGCGTCCCGATCTGCCTCCCGAATCCCGTAAATTCCGGACCACTCGTTGGACTTGTAGAAGACTGAGAAGAAAATCAGAACGTTCATTATCAGGCTGTTCTGAGACCTTTTAGTCACCAAGCTGTGGCAAATATTGCTTATATGTACACAAAGTGCATTTTATAATAAATGTTTTACAGGTTTTTTTGTCCCTTAATGCTATAAGAGGTACAACAGTAAAGAAAACCTTTAAAATGGAAAAGAATATCGACATACCTTCAAGAACTGATGGGAAATATTTGTTCATTGTGCCTCTGAAATCTGGAAGAAGATGAAATACACTGAGGTAATGAGGTGTTTTTCATCATTTGAGATATTTTTTTTAGATTTTAAAAGGGTATCAAAAGTAAGGAATGAGTATCACTTCATTATTATTAGGTATAATTATTATAGTAACCATAATAATTACCTAACTGTTACTAGGAAAGTAAAGTTTCTCAGTTTTCTTTTTTAAAGACAGCATTACCTCGGCTGGAATTCATTTTCTGAAACAACCCATAGGCTGCGAGCACACCAGCAACCTCCAGAAAAATTACTCCTTTCAGGATTCTTCTAGCCACGGGTTCCATGGGCTTGGGAGCCATCTGGAACCAGACGGAACCAGAAACATTTGTGAAACCAGAGAACACAGGAAAAAATACACAGCAGACACTCAGTGTTAAATAAAAGCAATTTAAAGGGCCCATTTTCTACATTTCTCTCTTTCACATTTTCTGAGGCCCTTCTATGAACCAAAAAGTCCCAATTCATTATTTGACCATTCGCAAACTCCCCTCATACCTTCGAGTTAAACAGGTTGTTTTTGTTACTGTGCCTTTAAGGCTAGGATATGTAAATGAGGCTGGTATTCCACATTTTTCTACTATTTCAATTTTTTTTTTACCTAAGATGTTATGCATTTCATAAAATATATTACTATATCTTAATGACTGATATGTATATGATCTCTTTTCTGATTGGCTGCTTTATATTGCACTTAATTGCAAACTAATCTGAGCTGAAACACTCCTTATAACTTCACATCCATTCAGTAAATTCATAACATATTTTCTACCTTAGGATAAGGATTGGGGAGTTAATATCTTTTGAAATATTGCAAAAAAAAATAAGTTCATGATATCAAGATATGTCTCATACGTGGTAGATTTTTTTATTTTTTTGATGAGTTGCAATAGACAGATAGAAGCAACTAGTGCCACATCAAAAGTGTTGTCACAAGCTGGAGAACACTGATTTTTTTTTTTCTTCAATGTAAATTTAATAATAAACACATTAAGCTGTAGCAAAACACACAGTTGTGTTTTGACAATTTACATATTACATCATTTGGCAGATGCTTTTATCCAAAGCGACTTAGATATTTTGCAAATCACAGATGTAGGTGAATGCAGTGTTAGGAATGGAACCCCACTCCACCCTCCGGCTTGGAAGGCTGCAATGTTGTCCACTACACTAACCAACCAAGATAATACCACAAAGCTCTATTACACACATTATACGCACAAAAGTCAAATGAAAGTGATCATTCTGTCATACGTGAACACACTACAGCACACACTGAACAGCATGAAATTCTTCCTCAGCATTTAACTCATTTAACCCATTTAACCAGGTGAAGCAGGTGGCAGCCAGGAACACAGCACCTGGGGAGCAGAGTGTGGGGGCACGGTACCTTGCTCAGGGTACCTCAGTGGTGCCACTAGCAGTCTTGGGAATCGAACCCAAGACTTCCTGATCGCCCTAACCACTAGGCTAGTATTGGGACACCTGACCATTACTCCAATTGGGACTTTAATGACACTGCATTCACATGCATGGACTTTAATATGGAGTTGGTCCCTCTTTGCAGCTATAACAGCTTTCACTCTTCTTGGAAGTCTTTCCACAAGATTTTGGAGTTTCTGTGGGAATTTGTGTCCATTCATTCTGTAGCATTTAT
>JBBJLS010070195.1:0-12167 GCA_037577275.1 Bryconaethiops microstoma
TATTAACTTTACCTTTATATTACCTAAGTTCAATTCTGGGAAATTATATCACGTCTTTGGCTCTACACACACTTTAGGATGGCACTGCAGGCACTCAAGGGTGACGCATGAGTGTGTTCAGAACATCACATGTCATCACTTGAGTTATCACATGATTTGCGTTTGTAATATCATAATGACTTCTAATCCACAGTCGTCTGCACCGCTGGTCAGTGTTTTATTGACAAATCTACTGTTGAACAACAAGCTGATGACTACTGACAGCACAACAAGGGGAGAAAATGTGCTCCATAGGTCCCATGGCCAGGCTTGAGAAGGTTTAAGAAATTTTAAAAACCTCTAAAAACTTGTTTAAAATGCTAATAAGTTACTGAAAGAAAGAATACTTGTTTTTAAAATGTGATGTAATAAAATATTGTCCAAACTTTTGACTGTAAGAGGTGACCTCTGGCAGGTTGTGCAGGTGTTAACTCACGCGAGCTCCATAACCATCTCAGCTACTGCTGCAGTTGCACATGTTGCTGTTTGTCATTCACGTCACGGTTGGTTGGAGATGTTAACATGATTTTTACAGCTGTGTTTATGACTGGAGAGGCCCGTGCAGCATGGAAGAGGTGATAACGGAAGAGAATTCGCCACAAGTCAAGTCTAAGCCCTATCAGTCAGTGGCCTGCGGTGTTTTGCTGCTGTCTTGTGTCGCAGGTCCTCCTGCTTTATCTAACCACTACCTGAGAGCTGCACGGATAGGGCTTTGAAAAAGGTTTGTTTGTTCCTTTTGTTATGGTTATTAAAGAAAAAAGAGCCCAAAAAATCTCTTTCCACCATGCAGTGAGGAAGCTTGATTGTATGTAGGTCAGAATCTGACCTCTGCCCTTTAGGGTGGAAAGTCTGGTGTCCGTGCCAGATGGAAATCTGAGAAGAAAATCTGAGGAAGGAACAGTGGGGGTGCTTTTCGATCAACCACGAATTTAAGCGATTAGAGGCAAGAACAGAAGAAAGAAGAATGGCATTTTAATGTTTGAATTGAAATGAAATGAAGCTGATTTATGTACAAAGCCAGGGTTGGACATCATCTTTTTTAAAGGGCAGTTTGGGCCCTCAGTGACTGATATCAAGGGAGGTTGGATGCACTTTTTAAAACACACAAAATAATCTAAATTTATGGAAATGTTGTGTCTGTTAGATCCATTTTCCGTATTTGTCTCTCCAGTTCAGCAATGTTCATTTGCACCCACTAGCTAGGCCTCCCCAGTCACATGATACCACCAGCACTGGGAAGATAAACGCTAGCATGAGAAATTTGAGAAATTTAAAAAATGTCTAAACATCTGTTTAATATGCTAATTAGTTACTGATAAAGAAAGAATGCTTACTTTAATAAACAATGTAATAAAACATTGTTTTTGGCCACTTCCTTGCAGTGAGAGCCTCCACTCCTCTGGGAACCTTAGCCCACTAGATGTCGGAGGGCTGCTGCGAGGATCTGAAGGTATGAGGGCGTGAGTGAGGTCAGGTATTGATGTTGGATTTTTAGTTCTTAACAAGAGCTAAAGGTAGTGGATTGAGCTCCCACATGCGGTTCTACTGCTCCACAGTCCAGTGCTGGGGGGATTTATGCCCATACAGCTGGCTTTGGTTGGCTTTTTGCGTGGTGACCTTACGTTTGTGTACCTTTTTCTATTTGCCAGTGTTTTCCTACAGCGATTACACAATCTGTGTGTGCACAGCTGGACACCTGTCTCTGTAATAGGGACACCTTAAAGTAGCTGAATTGTGAATAAATAAATAAATTAGCTTCCGAATTTTCTTCCAGTTGCTCCCAAAGATGAAAAAAAGGTATTTGCACTGAAGAAGAACTCCAACCAGGTCCTCGATTTCAGGCAGCCTTCAGGTTATCTACGATGATAACGGGCTGTTGTGAGCTTTCCAAGAAAGAGAAAGTGTTTCCTGCTGGTCTTCACCTCAGTAAACGTGAAAAGCGTCATTTCACGAGTCTGAAAGTGAAACCTGCCGGCTGCGTGCTTTCACAACCAGGACACAAAACCCGCCAGCGCAGGCAGAGTGAAGCTCAGCACCTCTCTGAATGAACGCCTCTCTATACGCCATCCTGTAGAGCGGAGGCCTGCTGTCGACCACATCAGCAACAAACCTTAAACCTCAACCACAGCCAGCGCCGCGTTCGCACAGCTACTCAAAACCGAACGAGCACACGAGCAGCAAACTAATGCACGTTCAGCGAATGCAGCTCGTTCGAATATTCCGCAAAAAGAACTTTATTTATCCCAAGGGAAATTCTTTTGTCATAAACATGCTCACTGCAACAAGAGGAAATGTAGATGTTCAGGAGACTTTGGGTACATATTCAGAATTAAATTCAATAATGTAAATGACTCCTATCGTCCTTTTAGCATAAAACACTTTTATTTGTATTCAATATTATATTACAGATAACGTTGTAATATCTCTTTAATTGTTTGTCTAGTACATACGTGCGCGCACACACACACACACGCACACACACGCACACACACACAGCCTCTGTGAGGCAGAAGTGAACTGTAGTGAGGCCTGTAGTGAGGCCTGGTCTCAGATCTGGTAGGGAGGAAGAAGGTCTTTTAAGGAGTCCGGACTCCTCCCTGCAGGTCTCTTCAGCATCAGCTGCCTCTCTGGCTCATTTCTGCCTGCCTGGTCACGCCTCTCCTCCTGCCTGCACTGCTGGGCCTAAGCTTGCAGGCCATGGCCCAGTAACCCAGATTCACCAGTGCAGGAGCTCCGTAACAGCCCCGTTACCTAACGCACACGCACGAAACCCTGTAAAATTAGCAAAAACGCTCTGATTTTCCTGAGTTCGTTTAAGGTCACGACTTCTTCCGGCGGCGGCTCGCTCTGAGGGGACAGATTTAAACAGCCTCCCACTCAAAACAGCAGGACCAGACTACAGAGGAGAAAGGAACTGATGAAAAGGAAAGGACTGAAAAGAGCCTGGTTCTAGGGTTTTTCACTGCGCTCTAGAACATACCAGAGCTCCGTTGTTAGAAGTGGCTGGACTGCATTGTTGCGTCACAATCAGTTCTCACAGCTGATGGGGGCATTCCAGTCCAGGGGCTTGATCTTTTTGGACTGAGAGCAACAAAACCCACTCTTGCAAAATGTTCACACAGAACTCAGAGCTACATCTGCCTGCATCTGGGTTAGTGGAGCAAGCATCTTTTAGATGATTAGGCACGATTCAGCATGCTTTTGGCCCACAGTGTCTGTCAGAATAATAATACCGATCCTGGACCAGTTTCCTGTTGCTTGTGTGTCGTATGTCATGCATGTTGGAATCCAAAAAGCTAAATGTGATGAGAAAAGACGACCAGCATTCGGTTTAGCACTTTCAGTTGATTTGTTTGTTTAACTCAGCACAACAAACTGGACTGCAACCCCGGGAACATAAACCATGTGGGACTGAAAAACAAAAGTTAATACACTCGTCATTTCCAATAACAGCTTTCTTTTAACAGACTAACAGAATTTTTACGTGTCTTACGTGTTATTTTCTTCCGTCCTGCAATATCATTACTTATGTCACTACTTACGCAATAGAGAACAACTCCAAACCACTGTTTGTGTTAAATAGTTCTGCTTCAGCGGTAATTTGATTATTTATTTACAGCATTTCTATCCACTCTTACTGACCACGGAATTTAGTGTATATAGCATTTAATACAAAGCATTTTCTGGGGCGTTTTATTTTGACTTTATATTACACTCATTGTTCTCGTCTCTGTGTCTCTGTGAGTCGTTGCATGATTCTGATTCTCTTCTTTATGTTTTCAGCAGCGTTTCCTCAGATCTCTCCTCATCCTCACTCTCAGCTGTTTGACTTTATTCACATTCACATCTTTCAAACTCTCTCTCTCATGCTGGTGACTTTCTATCTGATCTCACATTGGTTGACTCAAACAAAAACGAGAGAGTTAAAGTGAACTCCCGTTGTTTCTCTTCAGCGATACAGTTTCGTGATTAAGCTTTTCTTTCCTCGTTACACATGTGTCGTGTGTTGAAATCTGTCATGTGTATCACTGTAGTTGTATTAACACCTACCAGACTTCGCTTAGGAACATCTGATCTGTTTTATTGGTTTAGTTTTGGTTATGTCTATGGGTCTCTGTCTAGACCAGGTACCGGGGCAACACCCCCTCATTTGCATTATGCAAATTTCATGTGAAGGTTAACACGGTAATTATGATTATAATGGTGCAACCCTGGTGTATGTATTGCCTGATAGTGATGTGTGGGTTGACCAGTCGGGCAGGTTAGGGTCAGTAAATTTTGCAGGTGCAGGCGGGTCAAGAAGTAACAACGGGCCGCTTTATTTGTAATGGAAAACATTTGTTCTGGGTACGGCGCGGTTCCTTGTGCCAGTGGAAAAGCACCAACAGTTTTGTAAGGCTCGCTTCGTAATAATCAGAATCAGATTCAGAAATCTTTATTGATCCCAGAGCAAAGTGCTTATGCAATGACTGCACAGACACACAAAGACCAGAACAATATCAAATATAATGCAAAGTGAAAATAAAACTTCCCAGAAAGAACTCTCGACACAGCATCTCCCAAACGCGTCAGTGTAAATGCTGCATCTGAGTGTCGGGGTTTTCTATGAAAATTTCTCCACTGTCCAAAGAGGGCCTTGAGAAAAAATGACGGCCAAATGAGGGACAGAGGAGAAGTGGACGGACCCTTGCTGTCCATCTGAATGAGCTGAATGTGTTGACATTGGCCTTGTCTAACCTCACGCTGACTCTGAACGTGGAGGCCAACAGCCCGAGATCCAACAAAAGTGTTTGATAAAGTCCAGTGTTGGGAAGATTGCAGCAAGCACATGTCCAATCAGGCGCTTCCCAACACTGCAACAACCATCCAGGACCACAACACTGAGAGGGCTCTTGGACAAATACAATGAATAATGCAAAAAAAGAAATAAAAAGTTACAGAAGAAACTCTGCAAATCTCAGCTGTAACATGCCTGGATGATAACATATCTTGGGAAGTTGAATTTTCCTTGCTTTTTTAAAACCTTTATGTGAGACATTTTAAAACATACTGTCCTTTCCCCAGCCCATGCATTTCGTAAAAGCAAATGAAGGTACAGATTCCGCCAGTTTTGAATTTCACTGTTTGTGTGATATCACAAAATCCAACACATATTCACCTACTAGGTCTAGTTTAGCCCCACCCATTAAGTTATAAAGTCTGTTTCAACCCAAACTGCAATGAGATACTAGGCAATACTGGGCATCCAATCAGAATGGAGATTATTCACATATGCACAGAAACAAAAACAGCATGTTTAGTTCTAGCGCATAAAGAGTGTTTGAAATGGCTATGTGCAAATTCAGTATGACTGTTTTTGGTCAATTAAACACATGCATCATAGGCGAACCTCGAGGGTGGCCAGTGGAATATGGGCTCTTTAAATCCATCCAATGCGCCTGTTTCTACTTTAATTAGGACCACAAAAGAGCACAAATTATGGGAGAAAATGTTTCAGCACTTGCTGATCTGAGGTGAGGGTGTGCGGGCCTGTTTCACATTCAGGCTGAAGTGGATTTTGCGTGGATTGCTGAGGACGTTGAGCTGGTCAGTATGTCAGCCCATAAAGTGGCCTAAAGGACATTTTGTCCAGCAGATGGTGCTTTAGTTCTGAGCCAGTGGATCTCGAGCATTTTTACAAGCACCGAATGAATATGTATACACTACCAGTCAAAAGTTTGGACACACCTTCTCTTCGGTGTTCTTTCTTTGTTTTGATTGTTTTCTACATTGTAGATTAACATTGGAAACAAACGAAATGATGAAGAAACACTGATGAAGGAATTATGCAGTAAACACAAAAAAACTATGTTTTGTAATAAGGTAATGATGGACTGTTGGTTTTTTACTTAGTTAAGTGGTTCTTGCCATAATGTGGAGTAGAACCGTAGTGGAATAAGATCACTAACTGTGTACCGACCCGACCATCACAACTGATGATCCCAAACACATTAAGAAGGCAAAAAATTCCACTAATGAACTCTTGACGAAGAAACACCTGTTAATTAAACACCATTCCAGGTTGATTCCTCCTGAATCTGATTGAAAATGCCAAGAGTGTGCAAAGCTGTCATCAGAGCAATATGTGATGTTTTCAATATTAATCTACAATGTAGCCAGTAATATAAAAAAAGAATCGTTGAATGAGAAGGTGTGTCCAAACCTTTGACTGGTAGTGTATGCAGATATTTACAACAACATATTGTTAATAGTACTGTGTGTTAATAGTACTGTTCTGTAAAACTGCAATAGTACTGTAGATATACAGACCCATACATTGTGACTTTTAAGGCGGTCTGTCACTAAACTGCTTCTGTCACTGTTTATACTGTTGATAATGCTCCCTTTATCTCTGCTGAGGTCAAGTTGGGGATTTAACTGAGACAGGACTTGTTAGTGGAGGCCTACTGAAAGGCCATTTTGTGGGATCTAATTGTGTGAGTGGGCACAGCAAGTTTCTAGTGGGAGATTTTTAAGCTGGTGGGTGTCATATTACAGAAAAACATGCTCATAAACTACGTGAAAGCTTTCTCATCACTGACTTTTTGTATAATCCTCAATAGTTTCACTGCTAAAACAAAATGCAATGCAGACTATTTTCCAGACCATGCTGTTTCGTCTTGCTTCCTGTCCAGCAACAGTTGTTTTATATCAGAAATTCTCTAAATATAAATGGAGGTGACAGGGCCACTCAGCTCACATCAGACCTAAGCCAATCATGTCAGACCTCGTAAGTTTTAAGCCAATCATAGTATACCTACTATGTTTTAAGCCAATCATAACAGACCTCCTGAATTTTAAGCCAGTCATAACAGATCTCTTAAGATTTATGCAAAACATAACAGATCTCGAATGTTTTAAGCCAGTCACATCAAATCTCTTAAGTTTGAAGCTAAGGATGTCAGACCTCATACATTTTAAGCCAGGCATAACAGACTTCCTAAATTTTAAGCCAATCATAACAAACCTCCGAAAATTTTAAGCCAATCATATTAGACCTTGACGTCATCAAAATTCATCCATGTTTCATACGTTTTTTAAAGTGTTGACAAAGTGTCATAGCGCAGCACACACTGCACTGTTAATGCTATTAGTTTGAAAAAACTAAACATATTATCACTATCATAATAGTCTGTAATACCGATTACAAATTACAGCTATTTAGTCCTGCATATGGTCACCTTACAGATAAATGTTTGTTCTGATAAGCTCTTTTCTGGGTTAGAAGTAAGTTGCCTAACTTTCCTTTTTGACAGGAACGTCTTTTTCAGGAAAATACATTTTGGGAAATATAAATGTTTGAAGTTTGGACATTTAGTAACAAGTTGAGCTAACAGCTCCTTTTTAAAAATTGGAATTTGACACAATCATTGTTTGTGTGACACATGTAATCACAATTCGTTCTAAACTAGCAATGAGCCAATATCTAAGAGAAGGCCAAAAGTATTGGGATGCACCTGTTTTTCAGGGCTCCAGTGAAGAGCAATCTTAATGTTTCAGTATACCAAGACATTTTGGACAATATCATGCTTTCAACTTTGTGGACACAATTTGTGGAAGGCCCTTTTCTATTCAGTGTGGAAGATTTTGACTGTCCCGCACAGAGCCCTGACCTCAACCCCACCCAACACCTTTCTGATGAACTGGAACAGAGATTGTGAGCCAGACCTTCTCATCCAACACCAGTGTCTGACCTCATAAATGCTCTAAATGGGCACAAATTCCTACAGACACTACAAAATCTTGTTAGAGCTGCAAAAGGGGGACCAACTCCATATTAAAGTCTATGTTTGATTTTTTCTTAACTAACTAATAATTTGCGGAAACCACAGATATCCTCTAAATTTTCTTATTTTTGCTTTTTTGTAGCAATATATAATTTTCATGCATTTAAGTGGTAAATTAAGAAAAACATAATTTACTAGTTTTGTAACATAAATATTAATGTAACAGCTACATTTACATATAAAATATAACTGTATACATTTTTTGATCCTGTGAGAGAACCTAAAGAAAGCGCGTCTTGGGATGGTGAAAAAATGCTGTACTCAGAGGTGGGAGGTTTGAAAGTAGCCAATCCAAGAGCGTTATTCATTTCTCCTTGCTGCTGATTGGCTGCTGCCCTGTGATGCAGCTCTGGCAGCTGCTGTCCAGAATTCCCACATTAGAACAGTTTCCTGCATGGAGCGTCTCGAGTGTTTGTCATTTTGTTCTTCTTAAAGCCCTGTATTTTTATTACTGTAAATTAAATGAATTTATTACTGTATTTAACTGCTCATACCAAAGAAAATGACAACGCATACCAAAGAAAACGCGCGTGCATAAATTACAGTACAGTCGATACAGGGATAACATCGATATGTACATAGTAGCGCTGTGGGAGGTTAGTGTAAACTGTACAGCACAAATACGGGTTTACCTTTACATTTTCTTTCAGGGTAATGTATTAAGCTGAGTTTAAAATGAAATTAAAGTGTTTTCGGAGCATATTTAAGGTTAACACTATAAAAATAGGCTTTTTTTTTTTTTTTACCACATCACAATGTGGTTTTTCGCTGTCACGGTCACATTCTGAATCCTGTCACTACATGGTGCCTGTTTAAGAGTTTTTTTAAGTTGCAGCTGATGGCAAAATCTGGAAAAGATGAGAAAGAAATTGAAACCATCCTCCTTGCACTATGCCAACCTCACCTCCTACAGGAAGCCAATAAGTGTGCAGCTGTTTTAGCCAGCTATTCACCCACCCAGCCCTTTAATGGGCCCTCATCAGGTATTCCACCTTTCCACAGGTTAGCTGTAATGTCAGATCTGTTCTGTCTACATTGAGGACATTTGGCATGCAGCCCCGAGAGTACATGGCTTGGCAGAGGCAGGGAGTGTCACTCTCATTGCAGGCAGAAAGGCAAATTGTAAAGTCAGTGTGGTAAGAGGGCAAATGTACAATATTGGGTGGCCTGATTGATAAGGCTGCTTCGTGAATACCTATTTATCAGTTTACCAGTATGTGGAGGAGGACAGCCAACAGTTAGCCGCAACAGATCAGTAATCAGGGCTGATTAAGCAGAGGTGATTGGAAAGAGACTGACCTGACACTCCCAGAACAAAACATGACTACATGATCAATGTATTGGGCACCGTGCAATATATTCTAAATTATTTTGTATATTTCAAAGGGTTATACTGCAAATGATGGAGATTGTCCAACTTTTTTCCACCATTTCCATATTTTTCAATGACCAATTTAAAGAACAATTGTTTCTTCTGCTTTTTACGATCATAAATAACATTTTCAGTTATTTTGACTTTTAAAAAAGCTTCCTGTGATGTATGAAGCCTGCACTGTTGACTCAAATACATGAAAGCTCCAAATAAGGGCATACATTTGTATAAGATGATATTTGGTCACTGATGCGTCTATGATGCACTGGTGCGTCATTTGTTTTCTCAGGATTAGTTGTTTAAAGGCTGAAAAATAAACACACTTCACGCACAGTGCACAGACTAAAATTACAGTTGCAGGGGGCACGGGGAGTGCAGGGACAAACAATGCAGTTCAGCACAAAACTTGCCACTCTTCACTATCATTCAGACACATTTTTCACCCATTTAAATTAAGATATGGCCTCAAATTGGTCCTGGCTAGGCAGCTTGGGTAACTAACAGCACTAAAACAAATGTTCATGTGTTAATTCTTTTAATAAACCACAACAAACAGAGAATTCTTTATTTTCATAACTGACCTGTGCATGCTAAATAAAATGTATGTGTGTAGGGGGGTGCATGCGTTGGAGAGTGTGACACGCATTGGAGGATCCGACCCATGGGTGCCAGAATCATTATATTAGATTATATTCTTTTAAAAATCATTCATTTCGTTTCCCCACTTATCTACACAGCTATTTGTATGAGGGAAAAACATGTGATGCCGAATGCAGGAAAACAACCCTGGAAAACACTACGTTACAGCTTCCACCTCCCCACCCCCACCCTTAGCCCCCAGGAACACACTACACTACAGCTATCACCACCCATATCCTCCCCATCCAAGCCCACCAACACCATCAGTATTTGTCTCCCACATTAAAAATGCTACCGATGCCCCTGGTTCTACCACAAAAAGGGATATTTAAAGGATCAATACTCGGCCCCTGATACACATGCACTTCACTGAATTTTAATGGATATTTTTATGTTGGAAACATGCCAATATTTCAGAATTGTAGTAGAAGAAGAGGTCTATTTAAAAGTAAATATAATCATCATAATAATAACAAAATTTACGAAGAACAATGGTATGGTTGTTTCTGCTATTACACTAATTCAACATTTTAATTTACCTTATTTTTACCCACCCCTGCTTGATCTTCGTTTATTTAGTCAGTTAAGTAGGCCAAAGTACCAGTACTTTGGCCTACTTTGGCCTATTTTTATTTTATTTTATTCTATTAACTTTGTACTGTCCACTCTCTGCCGTTACTAAATCGAATTTCCCACTTGTGGGACTAATAAAGGTTTATCTTATCTTATTTATTTGCTTTAATTTTTTTCTCAATTTTATGTGTTCAAATGAACATCCATTGATTAATTGGATGCTTCTATTAACTCAAGTGACTTTATGTATCAAGGAATCAGCAATGGCAAGCATAGTTGAAGACTGTTTTGAGAAAGCAGTGCTTGTGTTTCATCCCAAATCTTAAGACAGTGTCCATCTTTGAGCACAAAAAGGCACACAGACTTGGAAATTGTGAAATATTTTACCATGTTAAAAAAACATTTGTCTATCCCCAGAGCAAACAGTTCCATTACAAATGTATTTTATAATAATTCTAATCCTTTAAGTGTTTTTGACAAAACAAAAAAGTGCATTAATGGTTATATTTTGGAAAGCAAAACCCCTGCAGTGGTATTAAAATAGGATATTGTAAAAATTATATCAAAATATATCACAAGAGTTGCAAAATTTCATTATCATGTATGTAGAATAGTAGTTTTACTTTATACAAATGTCACAAATGTGTAAAATTAATGAAATCAGAAAAATATAAAATGTAAATCTGTATAGTAATTACTATACCCCTTTTATAAAAGAGACACACATGCATTCGCACGTACACATACATGATAACCCCTTCCTTCATGCTCCATTCCTTTCAAAAGCCACTTGCCTGCATTATAAAATCTGCTGACTAGAGCTAACAGTTGGCTATCTGACACAGCTTGTTCTTTAATTCCCTTCTAGGACACTGTGTTACTGACATGATTAAATACTCATGCATTACCACTCTTTCAATAATGTGGCCTAGTCCAAGTGAAGTCAGCTAGCAATCATACAGATCTGTTCCTAGAAGCATTAGCAGCTGTTGAGGTGAAGTGAGCCATCAAAGAACATATTTTCACATGATTGATTTGGACAAAAGAACTGGACACTGAATTGAATGCTCAGCAGGGACAAAATTGCTCTTTGCTCTTTCAAGTGATAATAAAAGCAAACCTGGCTTCCAGAATGTTTTATAGCTTCTACAGGGATGCACAGTAATGCTGAAATTAGCTCAGTTTCCCCATTCCAACTTATCTCCAGTGTTGAAGATGTTCACTACAAGAAGTAGGAACACCACGCCCTCTAGAACACTGAAGTAGAGAAAAATTTGGGTTCCAGTCCCCTAGAAAAGCATGGTGATGCTACTGGCACTTACAAACTATTAAAATAAATGGTGTTTTACAGAAACATCCCAAAGGTCTTGCACAGCTGGTTGAACAAACAGAAAACTGAATTGTAACATCCTGCCCAGATTTGCCCCAATTTAATGGGACTTTCATTTTGTCAAGCCTATGTTTCTTCCTTCCTTATTGCTCCCTTTGGTTTGTCTCATGACTCTCATTAGTGTCATCTGGCCTTTGTTTGCCCCCCTCTATTTAAGCTGGCTGTCCATCCTTACATATCTGGTGACCTTAATCATGTGTCCCTGGACTCCACACTGCCCACATTCACTCAGTATGTGACATGTACCACCGGAGACAATAAAACATTGGACCTACTGTATGCCAACACTAAAGAGGCATACAGTTCATCACCTCTCCCTCCCCTGGGG
>JBBJLS010070196.1:0-12166 GCA_037577275.1 Bryconaethiops microstoma
TTTACTGAAATCAGAGTTTACTGATACACTCTGAGTTCTGAGGGTAAACACCGGTTCTAGACTGTTTTACACCGGTTCTATTTACTGAAATCAGAGTTTACTGATACACTTGGACTTTTAAGGGTTAAGAAAGGATGCATTTCATAATACATTAATGGTGATGTGTTCAGAACACTGTGCATATCTAGACAGCATAATACCAGTAAGGAAACATAGTATATTCTGACAGAAAGCAAGCAAAATGTGCATACAGACAGATGTGGGTGTGTGTTCAGTAATGCGGGTCATTTTAATTGCTCCCATGACAATTCGCAATCCCCGGAAAGGAAGGAGTTTCAGAGCTGTGGGCAGGTGGTGTAACTGAGGTTTTTCCAGCTTGTGCTTCCTCCCCAAACTCTAATGAGTTCTAGACAAAGACTGTCACAGTTCCTGGGTTTTTTCTTCCTGAAGTGCTTTGCTTGCACTGTAGGCAACTTCCTATTCCGATATTGAGTCAACAGCATGTGACACACAAGCGAAATATCACTCGATGTGCCTTTGATGAACTAGAGCTGTCCTTGAGACTGCAGGTTTTTCTGCCGTCGACGCCCTTCTGATCTTTTCCACTGCTGCTTATCTTCTGCATTAAATAAAACAAAGGCCAAACACCACTTAGAACCAAACACCTGCTCACTCTCAGCCGGGCGGGTCAGAATAAGGTCGGCTGGTTATGTAATCTAACCAACCCATGACTGAGTGTGAGTGATCTGGAAGTCATCTGTGTTGTTTCTGTGTCTAACACACACACATAAAGGCGTATTACGGTCTTTATAGGGATTCTGCATGGCCTTCTTTATGACTAGACAAACACAAATGATAAAAACTGTAACCTCAAGGTTTCTGCACTTCTACCTTCAAATAAAACCAGCCTATGACCAAAGGTCCCACCAATGTCACACTTTTGTATCTTATCTATTATTTTAGGTCATTTGGTCAAGAAATTCTGCATCACAGTGACTCGTAGATAATCATCCTGCCCTGCTGTCCTTTTGATATATATACTTTAACACTTTCACATGTTGTCTATTATCTTAGGTCATTTGGTCCCCACAAATAGCTGAATACCTGTACACACAGCCATATGATAAAGTTTAAACATACATTGATTTTCCATGTGAAACTATGCACACACACACGCTACAGTAGGTCACCAGCCCTCCTCCTGAAGATCTGCCTTCACCTCCCACCTGATGGGTCAGGTAGGGCCGCTTAGGGTCGGAGCTGAAGTCTCCAGGAGCACCGCTGGTGACCACTGTTCTACAGGGAGCAAACATGAATACAGCATTTATCTGCCAGTTTTGTGCACAATTAAGAATTGTAGAAAAAAAAGGTACAAAACATAAATGTGGCCTAACTTTTGCAGGGCCATATTTATTTAATTTAACAAATTCAACATACTAAAAAAACATATTAACATATTAACACTTTCCCTTGTTTTGTTATCTTTTACTCAATATTTATAATTTCTATTAAATGAAAATAAATTTGACTAAATACTACCCTTGCAATCTTTTAGAATTTTTGAGTACTAACGTAAGAGTATTTTGGCATGATATATGTGTAATGTCCCGCCAGCGACCGATAGAGGCTGTTGTTTTCAGTTTAGTTTAGTTTATGTATTAGAGCTTTTATTTTGATATTGAGCACACCGGCCTTAGATCTGTTTATATCATGTGTTTCAGCTGATCAGAGAAATGAGTTTTATGTTAGGATTGGTTTAGAGTTTTTGCGTGGTATGTATTTAAGTTCATTTGGGGTGGACATATATATGCAAAATGTTTTACTGCTAACTTTCCATTACTTTTCTGAATCTGACATGTTAAAAAAAAAATTTTGCACAAGCCATGTTTTATTTTAATCCAATATGATTAATTCAGCATTAAACCGTGCATTAAATTATGTAGAAGGGTGTCTTTGAAGAGAATATGTACTTATTTTCTGTTGGAAAATCAACAAAAACCATTCAACCCATTCAGATGGAACGTCCTTACAGGCCTGGGACTGTATTCCTCTGTGCATGGTTTTCTAAGCCCTGGTGTCTTCAGGCTGACCAAGGGTAACACAAGTAAAACACTCAGCATTAGTTTCTAGTTAAACATACACAGTTTCTGTTTAAGGCCAAGATTCGTGTCTACGGTGAAGAAACATGTGACGACTAGAGAAGTGCAAAGCCTGCAGCTATTCTAGGAAACTCTTATCTGTGGGAATGCAAGAAGGTCAATGAAAAACTGTAAAAACATCTGCCCGTTTATCAACTGGAAACACCCTCCGCAGTTTTCTGAAACTGCCCTGAACTGGCCCTCGAGAGTATATAAAAGATCAAACTCATCAAATTCTGCGTCACAGTGTCTCGTCATAGCTAATCAACCTGCCCTGCTGTCCTTATTATCTTCAAGGAGCTTACAAACTGGTGTTTCGGTTTGTTCACTCTTTTTATATAAAAAAAAGCCCTAAAAAAGGGCTTTGAGGGAGGCGATCAAGCCCTAGAGCACTTCCATGGTCACTGTGTACTGGTGGGCACACATTAACACACCCAGTGTAATGAGTAATATAAATATATATATACACATTTACATATTGTATATTGTATGTATGTACGTACATTTTATTTTTTCCAGTATGCCAAGAATAGAAACTAAAAGGGAATTTTCTAAACGTAATTCAATACCTATACATTGTATTTTTTTTATTTGAATGTGACACACTACAAAAAATTTAATATTTTTATACATATATAGAGACACATTTGTAAAAAATAATATATTCAATATATAATACATTATATATTTAATTATTAATTTTTTCCACAGAATTTTACATTCAACAAATAGAAATTGTGCACTGAAATTTGCTGTAATAAAAATGCCATGTTAAAAAAATGACAATTTCAACCTGTGGCTGATAACTTTATGCAGCTAGAGGCCTGTGTAATTAAATATGTAGCTACTGTTACTATGTAATTAATGACATGATTAACTTTTTACAGATAAATAATCACGCAATGTAAAGCGAGTGTGTAACAAAACAACTCCAGATTTGTTGGGGTTAAAAAGAGATTTTCCTATTTTATTGCTCATTTATGCAAACGTTGGTCTTTGTTTATGCCTGCAGGCCGTGTTCCAGAGAGATCACCTCCCCAAAGGGGAAGCTGTCTTTCAGTCAGATCGGGTTTGGCTCCCTATCAACAGAACTCCAGCTTATTTTACTTGCACCGCCTGAGACCAGCAGTTTGCACTCTCAGGCACCGTTTAGCCCTTAGCCAGCAGAACTGGCCAAACACTTCCACCCACTCAGTCTGCAGTGTGTGTCTTCCGCCAGGTCTCGGCTGAGAGCCACGGCCCCCTTACAGAGCCCACTCACCGTCCTGAATCCTTCCGGCTAGGGCCTCAGCGCTGAAGCCAGCGAAGACCACCGTGTGGACCGCCCCGATACGCGCACAGGCCAGCATGGCTGCTACTGCTATGGGAGACACGGGCATGTAGATGGCCACGCGGTCCCCTTTCCGCACGCCATGACTCTTCAGGGTGTTGGCTAGACGGCAGGTCATCTCCAGCAGCTCTCTGAGAAGAAGAGACCAGAACTTTAATATCAGGATCACAGGTCTGGCTCCTGATCCACATCTAAACAAATGCTTACACATAAGCACAACCTTGCGCTTAGATGTGTGTGTGTGTGTTCAGTGAAAGAAAAGAGAGACAATAAAAAAAGACTGAAACAATTTGGGTGACAATAGGCTGCTAGCAAAAATGAATTTGGACCCCAAACACTAGAAGTTTGTCACCCAAATTGGTTTGTGTGATTGGCAGAATCATGCCTGGAGAAGGAGGGAAAGGAGGCGTTACATGACAAAGTTTCTGTGCCTATTGTTTCTCTGTTCTCTCATGTGCAACTACCTTTTCCTTAAAAATTCTATTCTATTTATGTGATTATTTTATCTGCTAAGTTTCCTCTTACTAATTTTAGAAAAAGTGCTTATTCGGTTTCTGGTGCCACATGACCTTTGTTCATAAAAATGAACAAAAGAAATACAATCTTTACAAATAAAACATGAGAAATTGAGATACCTTTTATTTATTAGGTCGAATAGCAAATATTTTGTCAATTTACCTTAAAAATTGACAACTTGAGCTGGACTGTGCTGGACAGTGACACCGGCGCCCCAGGACAGGAGTTGGGGACCCCTGCCATGCTCCTCCCACTTCAAAAAGCTACCGAACACCTTTAAATATGATAAAACGCCACGAGGCAGGCGGCTCATTTGAGATTTATGAGTCATTTGAGTTTTATGAGTATTTTGTGTTGGCCAGCTCTAACAAAACATGCATTTGTGAGCGGACTGAGATCAGACTGATCCTGTTCCAGACTCAGCACAGCAGACTGAATGGTCTGATTCAGAATGGGGCCGCGTGGTACACTGTGTCCCGAAACACATGAGTCACCCCTCCTATCTGGGAAGGTTCAGACTGGTCCATCTGTTACAAAGAGGGACTGCTTTCACTTTCAGTGTGTCGTAATGACCCATCTTTTCATGTTCTTCAGGAATGAAGGACATGATTCTGCACCTCCCACCACAGCCCGAAGCTTTATAGCCCAGTCTTTTAGTTCCTTCAGGAATGGGGGTTTTCTGAAGCTAATCATTTTGAAGCACAAAGCGACCATTCTGTCATACATTCTGACCATTCTGAACACACCACAGCACACACTCTGAAATTCTTCCTCTGTGTTTAACCCATTCACCAAGTAAAGCAGCGGGCAGCCAGGAGCACAGCGCCCGGGGAGCAGTGTGTGGGGACGGTACCTTGCTCAAGGGAACCTCAGTGGCACCACTTTTATACAAACAAAGTCTTGTGATTCGAACCCACGCCTTTCTGATCACAGAGTGAACTCCCTAACCACTAGGCCACCAGCTGCTGGTCATGTACAGTTACCCATTAAAAAAGCAGGACAAAAATCCAGTGCAAAATCTACATGAAGTTCTGTTCAAACTGTTTAAAGCTGTTTATCTGAGCAGTGAGGGACTGTTTGCCAGCAAGTACACAAGTTATCATTAGAATACATACTAACAAATCAGAAAGCATTAAATAATATCAAGATTTGTTTTGTTTGTATAAGTAGTTGATAGTGTGAGCTGGTGAGGAGAACACAGGTTCGGTTCCAGATTCCTCCTCGGTTCCTCCAGCCGTTGTTTGGATTTGTGAAACTCCATCAGCAGCTCCTGATTTAATTTAAAGAAGTATCGATTGAGCTGAATCAGTTATTTGAGGTATTGGATGAGATCTATAATGTAATACTGGGCTTCCATGAGGAGAGGACTGGGAATGATTAAGCAAACACACAGACATAAAATCACTATTTACTGTATTAATATTGTGTATATATTCTATTTATATATTAACTATGTAATATACAATGTAATTGATAAAGTAACTTCATTTATATGGGAAAACCACAGTTGTTATTACTGGCTGTTATTACTTTTACAACCTCCCTCCAATTTCCCTCCAATTTAGTGGCGTGGGGGAGGGGGTAGACCATCCCACCCACCCAGAGAGAGTGAGGCCATATGTGCCCTCTTGGGCTCCCAATCATGGTATTTCTTTCATTTTGCTTTTGATATTTTATTACGCATTATCCTCCTACTAATTTTTAAGATAATGTGCTTATGCGGTTTCTGGTGTCACTTGGCCTAGTATTCTCTACAAAAAATGAACAAAAGTAATAAGATATTTACAAACAAATTATAAGATAAGTTGCCTATTGTCAGATAATTTTCCTTGTTTTACATGAAGTAATTTCTAAGATCGAATATCAAATATTTTGTCAATTTACCTTAAAAATTGTCAATATTGAGTGTGCTTGAGGTGGACTGTGCTGGACAGTGACACCGGGCCCCATGTATTGGTATTTTATTATGCATAAGTAATGCATAATGCGTCATTAAGGCTTCCAAACAGGCCAAACTAGATGGTAAGCAAAATCAAACAGCAGCTTAATGGCCCCCACACACAACAGAAACCACCCCACCCCACCCCTCACCCCGACAGACTGCACAGCATGCTCATACAAAACAGCCCAGGACAAGGTAAACTACATACACAGATTTCTGGTCCTTTGAGTTCATTATGGGTTTTGACTGACAGGTATGAAAACTTAAAGGAGAGCCATAATCCTTAACGGCCTTTCATTCTTTGTTAGCCGCGTAAGCCTTCCCGGACTGATCTATTCCTTTAAAGAGTTCTGCATATGGGAGGATGGGGCTTTGAAGTGATCTCCAGCTGACCTGGCCTCACTGTCACACGGTGCAACTCTCTGGACAATAAAAGAAAAGCGGTCAATCATTTACGGCCCAAAATAGCCTGTGGGAAGAGCCAAAGAGATAAAGGGGTGGCTTAATGCCGGCCGGTGTGTTTTGTAAACTAGAGGCCGATTCCACAACAGACTTTCGCAGGACGTAGTCACGGTAAATGTTTATCTTGTAACTCTACATGAAGCACTGCCAAGAGCATCAACCTTCCATTCCAAACTTGGGGTGGCGGCATGAATGGACATTTAATCTTTAAACACTATTAATCAGACAAATTCTCAAAATAAACAGACCAAGGTCATCACACACTTGCCTCAGAACACGTGGAGTTATTATATAATTCTACACACACTTACTAATGCAGTTTCCGACACCATGTGACAGATTTCTCCTCGGTTCCTCCAGTCGTGGTTTGGATTTGTGAAACAGCTCCTGATTTAATTTAATGAAGGACTGATTGAGTCAAACCAGGTTTCTGATGAAACCTACAAGTAATACTGGACTTCCACCAGGAACACACGGACATACTGAACATAAAATCACTATTTACTGTATAATATTTAATTTACTTAGTATACTTAATAATATTATTGTGATTGAAAAACTGTTCATCTAAAACGTTTTTAAAAATTATTTTCGCAGAAGACTTTTGCATAGTATTGTATATACTGAAGTCATATCAACCCCCACTCCCAATAAAATCTGTCACCCTTTTCAATTTTAATTTGTAAAACTACTGAGAGAATTTGATATTTTAAATGGTATACACTGGCTGTACTTTGGTTCATTTTTATAGATAACACTAAGGCAAGGCAAGTCAAGAGGCGTCAGAAACCACAAAAGTGAGTTAGTTTGAGATTACGTAACAATGTGACACGTGCAGTTTCACATTCGGGCTTTGAGCTTCCGTTACTTTCAGCCTTGGAGCCCCAGTGCAAAACAAAACGAGCAAACTAACACCACAAACATCAGCTTCATTTGGAGCGAGACTCTGAATTAGGTTTTTGCTGAACCTTCCCATTAAGTGATGTGTGCATGATGATGTGTGAGATTGTGGGGCAGCTTGTGGCCCAGTGGTTAGGGAGTTGCCCCTGCAATCAGAAGGTTGTGGGTTTGAATCCCAGGATGGCTAGTGGCACCACTGAGGTACCCTGAGCAAGGTACCGTCCCCACACACTGCTCCCTGGGCGCTGTGCTCCTGGCTGTCCGCTGCTTCACTTGGTGAATGGGTTAAATGCAGATTATGAAGTTCACACTGTGTGCTGTGGTGTGTTCACGTATGACCGAACGGTCACTTCACTTTTAAGATGCAGTAGGAAAGAACCCTTACCTGTAAGTGACCCGTTCCTCAGTTCCAGGTTCATCCTTCTCCCAGATCAAAGCAACTCTGTCTGGATCCTTTGCTACGTGGACATCCAAACAGTTTACTGCCAAACAAACACATCACAGTTAAAAAGTTACATCCAAGAAGTAGCTTTAAAACACTGCAGTGTCATTTATTTACAAACTCTTTTATCCCTCCTTCAGTCAAACTTAAAAAAGTTATATACATACATATATGTACATATACATATACATATGTGTGTATATATATATATATATATATATACACACACACACATAAAAAAATGGATCCTTCATTAAATTAAATCAGGAGCTGCTGATGGAGTTTCACAAATCCAAACAGCTGGAGGAACCGAGGGGGAATCTGGAACCGAACCTGTGTTCTCCTCACCAGCTCACACAATATCAACTACTTTTACAAAGAAAAGAAAACTTCATAATTTTACTGCTTTCTTGTTTGTTTGTATTTATTCCACTGTTGACTTTGCCAGCAGACAGACAGACACTTTATCACACACTGAGAAAAGTGACTTTAAACAATTTGCATAGGGGGCCAAGACTTTTGCACAGAACTGTGCCAAAAAAGGGTGAAAGTTCAATCTTGAACATTTTCCAAACTTTCTCAGACTAAACGCAGAAGCTGGAGTAGTTACTTCACTCAAGCAGAAGTGAAAGAAGCTACAGAGGAAACAAATGAGGTCCAGGCACAAACATATATGAACAGTTTATGAACTGCTAGATTTTAGTGGTCTTTACTTTTTGGGATTCTTTCGGCTTGATCTTTTGACAAAGAGCTGCAGTAAAACTTCAGGAGTTTTTACACGCTCCTTCATCAATTCAGACAGTTACCACACTTTAGCCCACGTATTATACATGTATTATAAAATTACAAGATACAATAATAAAGACAACAGCGTCACTGTTTATCAAATACACCACTAATTTCAATTTTTTTTTTAATGCGTAATTATATTTTACTTACGTATAGCAGCATGACTAACGCTGTAAATAAATCAAGATTAAGGGTGTGTTCCAAACTGCAAACTAGCACACTAAATAGTGTTTAAAAATAGTACACAGCTGTTCGAAATGCATCCAGTGATGAAGTAACTGAAGTATAAGAAGTGTGTGATTTTAGACATGGTCCCACTGCATACTAGTACACTATAGGGTATGTAAAAATTAGTATCCAGCAATTCGAAATGCACTCTATAATGTATTAGGTGAAGGATAACACGTGTGTGGTTTGGGACACAGCCCAACTCCTTACTGGGGCATTAAACAGTGTGTAAAATAATACACAAGTCGTTTTAAACCATTGAGCAATGTAGTAGGTGAAGTATAGAAGTGTGTGATTTGGGACACGGTCCAACTACATACTACTACATTAAATAGTGTGTAAACAGTACACAGCTATTTGAAATGCACTCTTTCATGTATTAGGTGAAGAATATGAACACCAGCACACTAAATAGTTCATAAAACAGTACATGGTCTTCTGAAATGCACTGAGCAATGTAATAGTTGAAGGATAGAAGTGTGTGGTTTGGGACGCGGCCACAGTTCATTTGGAGGCAGATAATAATGATCTGTTATAAAGATGGAAACATCGAGGCCACAGTTTCAGCTGCAGCCTGTTGTTTACCTTTCGAAATCAAAAGGAAATGCTATGGCTGCGCTCTGTAATTTAAGAAAAGTGGAAAAAGTAAATAAAAGCATGGAGTTTTCACAACACCTACAAGAACCAGCACTCGGAGGAGCATTAAGTTAGAAAAGTGAAGAAAACAACTCAAAATGAAGTTTTTTGCTTCTAAACACAGTTTTAGCTGCTGCGTGCTGTTCACTAATCGAAAGGAAAAGGAAAGTCTGTAGGCATGTTCAATAATTTCAAAAGAAAAGTTATTTTTAGTGGAGAAAGAAATTAAAGGCATTTCACCACATCTCCAAATGTCGAGCTTCAAAACACGAGTTAACATGATGTTTCTTTACCAGACACGTTAAGCTGCCCCCCGAGGAACCAGGCGACCCTCCCGGTCTCAAGGTCACAATCCCGGACCTGCTGGAAGGTCCTGCTCCAGGTCAGCCTTTCCCGGGCCACGGAGCCCCAGAAGGTGTCGGGATCCCGGACGGACAGCTCGAACAGCTCCGAGTGGGACCGGCCCGCCAGCTGGGGGCTCAGGTCTGGAGCCTTGAGGATGCCCGAGAGGTTCCTCCAGCAGCTCCGGGAGGAGAACCAGGGGCTCCGGTGGTTCCATCTTCTGAGAGGAGAACCCAGTCTGTGCAGGAGAGGCAAGAGCATTGTACTCGTTCGCGCAGCCATCTTTCAGATCTCCATCTGCTTCAGAAACCGAAACGCCTGAAGGTCCTTCTCAACTTTCTCCTCCACGCACTCTGGGCGCAGGACACGCCCACTGAGCGACAATAGACACGCCCAGCAGCGCCACGTCTGCTGTAAACAACTCAGAGACACGCCCACTCGATCAAACTCACATGAAGACACGCCTACCGAAGACGGCCACGTTCTTTTGCATGAATTACAGTACAGTCTATACTGGGGTAACATCGGTATTTACATTCTAGCACTGCGGGAGACAGCAGTTCAGTGTAAACTGTACAGTATGCATATGGGTTTATTTTACATTTTTTAAGGGTCATGTATTGAACTGAGTTAAAAATTCTCCATGAACGCATTTTCCATTCATTTTTGCAACCCTTAGTCTCAGACTCAACTCACGACAGGAGTAACAAACATGCATGATACACATATCACTGAAATCGAGAAGACTTTCCCTATAAGATCGTCTAAGTCGCGTGTTTGTGCATTAAACTATTCTAGAGTAATCGTGTGCGCAAAAGAGTCAATTCGAAAGGGTTTCACACAAAAAACACGCTGCTGAAACTCCATAAAACATCCATATTATTTACTTTAGGCGCAAATAAAGCGTGCGTTCACTTCCGCGATGGTCCACACACTTGTCCTTGGATTCAGTGTATCAAATTCATCATAATTCGTCATAATTTCCCCCACTGTCTTTCTATACAATAAATGTATGTATTTTCATTCTGTTGCTATATTATTGTTTTTCTATAATGGTGGTGTGTCATATGTTTGTAACTGTTGGGGGATCGTGTTTGACTGCATTCTAGAGATCATCTGATCAGGAACATCTCAGGGGCAGACTGCTAACTTCTTCAGCAGTAATAATGATACCAAGGAAGGTTAAATTCAAATTCCGTCTGGAAATTAGCACATATTTGTATCTTGTAATAAGCCATAGAATGTCCCAGTTTGAAAAAATATATATAACAATGACTGTGGACCTTTACCCCACACATTTCTAAAGTTAAATCTCTACTGAAAAACATTGTCTTGTAGAAATAAAAGAAAAAAGTTAAATTTCACTAGGCTAAAACTAGAATTTAATAATGATAATACCAAGATTGTACTTGATAGTTTCACATCAAATAATGACATAAATAAGTAGCCCTGGGTCATATATATATATATATATGGTCCATTACGTCAAGATACAAGATATTCATGTTAGTTATACACGTTCAACGAAATGTAATCCTGAGTCGTTCCTGAGCCACAACTAGATCACTCTTGTGGAATAACTAGAAAATAGAATAAAGAATAGAATTATAGAATAAACTGACAACATGTAAACAATATAAATATAACCACATTCCCATTTATACATGACTCTACCAGAAAGAATATATATATTTTAAAAAAAAAGAACATCATACACCTAATAATCATTTTAACATCAGTGTCTAGTGAAGTACAGCTGCAACAATTGTTTTCCCGCGTAATCCTGGACACGCCCATTCTAGAGACGCCCGTTCTAAACACGCCCACCTCAGACACTGGTGTGTCTCTGGAGTGGGCGTGTTCAAACGGGCCCAGAAAAAAGAAGGGGTGGGGCAAATGGAGTGACAGATAAAGTGACAGGATCATAAAGTTGGTAAATGACGTTCAGGTCACTTCGCTGTTTCGTAAGAATGGGTTTTACGCAGCAGAGGGAGGTCATTTAACGTCCCGTCAATTACGAGAAGTGTGACCAACATTCACAGCACGGACTGTTCTCTTCTCACTGTCACTGTGTCTGGATACTAAAGTACAAAAGTACAGAGTATGAGTATGAGTTTTTGCTGTATGAGTTTTTAAAGGCATGCTTAACTGTCCTGTTAAAAAACACTGATTTCTGAATGTTCTTTTAACATCGAAGGGATTCTTTTCTCCTTTTAATGAGAGACACAGTTTTTAAACCCGTGCTTCCCCCTAGTGATCTTTTCAGGGGTTGCAGTGTTATTGAAATGTCGAGCTTTCTACCTACTTTTTATATTGTTTTGCAGTCTGTGCCTGCCTGAAAAAATAAGTACCCACACCCAGACACTCATGTGTACAAATATATACATACATATACATATAGGTATGAATATATATATATGTATGTATATGTATGTATGTAT
>JBBJLS010070197.1:0-12166 GCA_037577275.1 Bryconaethiops microstoma
GTGTGTGTGTGTGTGTGTGTGTGTGTGTGTGTGTGTGTGTGTGTGTGTGTGTGTGTGTGTGTGTGTGTGTTTTGAGGGAGGCGCACAGCAGAGATCTCACTCGTGTCTTCTTCCCTTCCTTGGATCTTTAACTACTGTGCCATTGAAGAATACAAAACCCAGCCAGGGCCTATTCTCCGCACATCCTGTGACATGCACTAGTTTATTTGACTTTGGTTAATATCACTAAATCTCTCCCAAAAGAGTCTCTGTGCAATAAAGAGGAGCAGGAGGGGAGCAGGGTTGTTTATTTGGCATGCTGTACAAAGTAAATAAGGTGAAGCTGAATTATGGTTGGCACAGAGCAGAAGCAGATGTTTTCAGAAAAAAAAAACCTGCATCAAAAAATTACCAATACTGACTCAATGCTTTTGGTGTGTATTTTCGGAGTGTTTCTATAATGTACATATTACACAACATACATATTTAACATTTTGCATTTTAGTTTTCGTCTAATAACAGAACTGAGCATGTTTTGCCTCCTTCTTGTCATTTTGCTGCTAGTCCCCAGCTTCTACTCTGGTGTTTGTACATATTTGTGACTAAGAAGGGGGGGGAACCTTGCACATCTGCTGCCCACTGGGTTTTCACACTGTGAGATTATTCCAGCTACTAAGCAGCTGTTCTGTAGTTTAACCTTCAGTTGACGATTCTCTGAGATTGTTAGCAGCCATTTGTCTGTTACATCCTTGAGTTTTAGCGACTGATGATTACATGTTTTTAACAATGGCTAGTTTGGTGATGTAAAAAAGGATGCTTTGAATGATCCACAAATGATTTTTCATTTTTTTCATATGGCAAAATTGGACTTTTTTCCATCTTTTGTAAACTTTAAAATAGTAATTTAACATTTTCACCCAGTATTTAATCTTGATGTGCTGAATTTGTACAATATGCTTGACTACCATGGACAGGAGTTTTAATGTGCTTCCTTTTACGTAGAGACCAGAAAACCTGCTAATTTACAACAGAATCCAGCATGCAGGTCCTAAAGCATCTTCCCATTGACTTCCATTCAAATTGTATGGATTCTGTGAGATTTCTGTTCTTTTATGCGTTCAAGGAGAATGTCTGTAGTGATCAGTCATAAGCTGCAGATGCTGCTGATGGAGATTAAGTTGAATAATGTTGAAGTAGTTTACAGACCCCATTATTCAAAGTCTGGACTTCTATCCCAGCATCTCTCTTCTGTGTGATAAAAGTAAACAATGATCATAACTCACACCCGTAACTCATTCTGGTACTGTCCAACGCTGAATTCCTTTTGGACTCTGTTTCACCACATATCAGAGTAAAAGTCTAGCACCAGATCCGTTACTTGCCATCTTTGGATCAGTGGCCAAATACCAAATCTTACAGCAGTGGAAGTCAGAGGCCACTCACTACTCCAGCAGTGATTTCGTTTTTTGGAAAATGTTCTTCATATGGAGAGACTTCTGTAAGTCCACTAACAGAGATAATATCTTCTTGAAGATATGGCAACTCCTATTTAACAAATGGACATCTTCCAGTGATACAGCTCATGCCTGAAGTGATAGCCCTTACACTAAATACAAAAGATTCTGTTATATTTTAATGGGATGTCTATTAAATCACAAACGCTAAGTTACTACCTCCCACATGCTGACTTTCATAAGGTGGGTGAGGGTTGTTTGTTTAAGAAAAGAGAACTGGAAGAAAACATTGCTTAATTGTACGCTGTATGATTAAAAAATCCTTTAAAGTGACACCTCATAGTTACGCGTGAACACATCACAGCACACAGTGTGAACAGTGTGAAATTCTTTCTCTGCATTTAATCAAGTGAAGCAGTGGGATCCAGCGACATAGCACCCGGGAAGCAGTGTGTGGGGGCGGTACCTTGCTCAAGGGTACCTCAGTGGTGTCACTGGCAGTCCTGGGATTTGAACCCACAACCCTCCTATCACTGGGGCAACTCCCTGGCCACCAGCTGCCCCATCCCATTTCACGATTTTTAAAAACTTTAAAGAGTGTTATGTAATAAATAGACATTCACAACCTGTTTTGTGGTCACTGTTCTTGTGATGTCACAAAAATCCTCACATTTGCATATATGAATGAATGAATACAATGAATTATGAATTTTGTTTGTGGTCCATAAAACCACATAAATGTCTTAAACTGATCTTAAAGTGTATTTGGGAGTAATGAGATATTTAGGATAAAGCACACCTGTTCCCATACGTCTCTAACAACTGTTATTTCTGAAACACATCACATCTGGCACCCAAGGGACACCAAGCCATCATGCAAGGAAATTGCAGGGGTGGAAGAACTGCCTCCCCGGAGAACGGCTTGTCCGCTCCAAAACACTGGAACATGTGTTCTGTTTGGACGGGTCCCTGCATCCTAAGTAAGATGATTACTCAGGATCTCAAAGAACAAAATCCTGTATGTGTTTTGATTACATTGTATTATGTGGCCTTCCAGTTTTTTAAATTGATGGCAAAAACATACACGTCATATCCAGTGTTCTGTTTACAAAACAATGTTTTCATCCAAAACAACAGAAGCTGACAACAAATCTATCAAAAACTGAAAGATTTTCTCCTCCATCTCTCTGTATTTTGATAAGATATTGGGATTATACTATAATGACCTCATAGACTGGCATTGCATTTTTAGTTAGCAAAATATACTGCTTAAATGCAGGTGATCGACAAAGACATTTTTAAGGCTGAACGTTTCTGCAGCACTGGAATTTGTCACCCAAATAGTCGAAATAGTTGAACTGTACATCCCCAAAACTTCTCTTATCCTGCTCAAACCAGATCCAGCACTTTATTAGGGTGACACAGATGTGTTGGTGTGGTTTAGGACATAGTATGACAGAAAAAAAATTATTTAATTAAAAGTCAGTGCTACCGGCAGCTTTTTCAGGCACCACCAGGACCAGGCATCTTATTATTATGTGCAATGGTCTTATTATGGGAATTTCACTACCTATATAAATATTACTGATGTACTACTGATCTCTATTAGTGCAACACTCCTAACCACCAGCTTTGTTATTAGGAAATTATTTATCTATAGTATTAATATCCCAGTATTTGTGTATATAGCATTGTGTTTTTCATATTACGTTTTTACTGGATTTATTTAGACTTCATATTTTATATTGTTCTTGTGTGTTTGTGCAGTCGTAACATCAATAGGGATCAATAAGGTTTTCTGATTCTGATTCTGATAACAAAGCAGGTGTAAATTAGAGGGATTAGTCCAAAAACCACTTTATTGAAGAGCTGGATGCAATCCGAGCAGGATGAAAGAAGGTCTGGTGTGAACTTATAGAAACTATTTGGGCTACTTGGGTGTTTTAGTTAAATTTGCCAGTTCTAGTTCTAAAGATTTGAAGGAGCAAAAGTTGGACTCCAAACACGCCTTCGAAGGTAAATGATGCTGAACGGTGTACTTTAAATGAGTTATAAGAATACTACATTCATTTCAGGCGAAAGAGGCATAGTTTACCTTTCCATAACTTTTGAAAACAAATGTAGATCAACTTAAAAACGTTTTTTTTATACATGATAGTTATGTTCACTGATTAAAGGTCCCACCCTACTAACAGCATGTGTACCAAAATAAGAGAAAAAAGTTGTATGCATTTTTTTTCTTCTTGAGAGTGGATGAATTTCTAAATACTACTTTATTAAGCATTTCCGGTTACATCTTTATGAATGTTTACTCGTGTTTGCCTACATGAAGCTATGGGCATCTCGGGCTTTCACTAATCAAAGCTGCATGTGCTTGTGTTTTTATTAGCATGGATGTTTGTCAAAGAGACTAAACAGCTAATATATTCAATGTGGAGTCAGGCAGGGAGGAATGCTCATGAAGCGCAGTGCTTTGGTTTAGCAATGCTTTAGGAGGCATGTTTACAAACCCTCACTGTTAACGTCAGGATTTATAAACTGTAAGCCGTTCGGTGTTGGTTTTGTGATTGGACGTGTGTGGCTGGAGCTGATTTGATTTCTATCTGTTTATTTATATCTGTTTAGGGTATGCTCTTGGCCCTTGCACTTTACAAGCTGCGTTCATGTCCTGTAGAACCTTCCGCAGTCCTGTTGTGAGGAGAATTGCAGGATGCCTGGGTGCCGTGAGTGTTATCAGTTCTTCCTGTTCATAGATTATGTCTTCTGAATAGTATGAGAGGCTAAGCTCCGTGAAATGATGGCAACTTCTCTTGTCCCACGCTTTGCTCTAGCGCACCCACCGTAAAACCTTGAGATTAAAGAGTGATGGAATGTGACTCGCACTCTGGAATGGGCTGATTTCCTATCAACAGTGCACATGAAGGTTGTCTTCCAAGGTCACCAATTTTTCTTTTTCTTCTTTTGGAACCTAAGCTGCAAGCACAAAACTGAATACATTTACTGGACATCTGCAATCAATACTCTTTATGGTATTAAAGCCATACTGTTTTGAAACCTAATACCTAATAAAACCTAATAGAAATTGGTTACTAGTTGTTTCTGAAGACAACCTTGTTCTTGCTGGCACTGTCAGAAATAAAAGCAAAAACATTCTAGTGAAGCATGTTATAATAGGTCCCGGGGGCTTCTGCAGCTTGTGGGCTGTTTTGCAGGTGTGTTTAAGTACTAATGTAGAAAATTAGAAAAGTGAGTTCTGTGTATATACTTCAGAATAGTTTTTCCATTACAATTTATTTTGAATTTGTACAGTGAATAGTTACTCAGATGGGCTAGTGGCTTTTTGGCACTGATCAAATTGCAGTTGACATGACAGTTCAGGCAGCTGAATTACATTCAATTTAAGTTTTCAGTCTACCTGATTTTTTCCATCCATAACACAGTTATATATTTTATCCCAAATATTTTAAACCTATTAGTGCCTCTTGGTGGGAAACTTTTTCCTTTTTCTATTAAAACCACTTGAAAGCACTATGATTTCTAAAGCAACTTCCTATTAGAGTGTTTTGAATCAACAGGTTTCTGTTCTTTTCTAAGAGCTTAAGAGATTAGGTTGAAAAACCTTTAACTCTTCATAGAAAGGGCACTCATTCAAGGTGTACAGCCAGGCAGTGGAGGCTCAGGCATCCACAGACAACATACACAGACCAGCTATGACATGAATGTTGATCTGAAAAAGTGTCAGGATCTCAGGGCTCCAGCGAGGCACATGGGGAGAGATACTGGCACACATTTGGAAGCATTCTGTTACTGAAGTCATAAGGTGAGGACAGCTGCCAAGGTCAGATTGTGGAGGATTAGACCTGCAGATAATGCAGATTCTTCCCATACTGGACTGGCAGGGAGGTAGTCCAGCCAAATATGCTAAAAGCACCTGGGTACTGGACTGTGTGTGGTTTACTCTGAAGCTGACAGGTTTGTTTTACTGTCCAAAACAGTTACAGATGAGCCTGCAGTGAATAAATCATTTATGTGCAGTCCATTCAAGATCTGGCCTACACTGAGCCCAGAACTTTATGAATATGGTTAAATGAAACATCAAATTGGCCCGATTTACCCTTTACTCTCAATGTAGACAGCTGAGATATGTTTGGTGTCTGAAGTTTGCTTCTTTTGCAACCGAGTTATGTTGCAAACGTAGGTAACAAGCACTACAAATAGTCCATTAGCATCACGCATACTGCCAAAATAGATTTGCTTATGTGGTTTCTGATGCTGTATGACACACTGTCATCCATAGAATATCAGGACACATTCAAGTTCCAGGACAGTGTGAGAACCAGAGGAAAGCATTAAGTGCTATGTCTTTATGTAAGAGTAATGCAAGAAGATGCATTAGGAGAAGAGATGCCCTCTGAACAGAGTATTCAGGAGGTTTTTGAAGCTAGAGAGGGATTCTGCTGCTCTGGTTGGTTCAGGCAGCTCACTCCACCAGCAGGGAAACACAAAAGAGAAGAGTTTGGACTGGGTTTACCTTGTGTGTAGAGATGGCAGAGCCAGACGATGTACGTTGGAGGAGCGGAGGGAGTGAGTAGAAACATACAATGCACCTTTGTGTATTTTTATGTTTAACAGTACGTCATGCCATATCAGAAACCACGTAAGCAAGTCTATTTAAAATGACATATGAATGGTTTGAGGTAGTGTGATGATTTAGGTGTGAACATTTGCAGAATATTAATTTGTAAGGTATAAGCTTTCATTCAATATCGGCTCCAAACAATTTGTGGCCAAACCATTACATAAAGCCAATTCCTGTAATAATTACACAAAATACCCCAGATGGAGCTTTTTGGTTTAGCACTGAAGCCGTGAAGCTCATGTTGCTGGCAAACATTACAAGTTAATAGTCACACAAATAGCCCAAAACATTTCCATGAAAGTAAATTACAAAAACTTTCAGCAACCTGCACACATCTTCATAAAGGCATTGCAGCCTTGTCAAGATGTCTTTGGACTGTGGGAGAAACCGGAGACCCCGGAGGAAAACCATGCCACCCCTAGGAGAACATGCAAACTCTGCACACACACAAGGCCAGGACCTGGATTCGAACCCCAAACTCTGGAGGTGTGAGGCAACAGTGTTACACACTGCATCACCATGGGGCTGCTTTATTTATTTACTTGTTTATTTGTTTGTTTATTTTGGCAGTAGCTCCAGCTGGTCGCAAGAATAGTGTACCAAATATGCCTATCCTGGCTGGCATTTGTCCAGTGCTGGATCCAGGAAAAAGTTTCACTAGCACTCACTACTGTCAGCCCCTCATCAGCATGCAGCAATAAAGCAGTCCACTGTTGGCCTTTGAAGCTCCCCACTAATGAGGGCTGTATTTCAGTCACCTGAGGCAGAATACAGCCCCCCGACTATCACACCTAAAGACGTCTGGGTGGACGTCACATTCCTTTCCACGGGACATTATAAAATGCAGCCCATTCGGTTTTCATGAGGGTAATAATTATTAAGGCATTCTACAAACCGCTACTAAGGTTTGAACAATGACAGATGGCATCTTTATGCTGTTGTATCAGCATGTTAATCATGTCAATGGTATATAATAGTTGTCATCTGCGTGAATTTATGACTTACATCATGCGTGTGGACTGCTGTTGATGAGAATCAGGTTAGCTGAAGGTATGTTCATTGAGGAGCCCCAAAGATGTGGTACACTTGTTACTGAAAATGCCTCTGCAAGCTGGAACAGGTCGGTGGAGTTCCCCCTGGGGTACCTCAGCAATCACATGCTGGAGAAATGCTTAGAGAGCAGTTAGCCTTTTTTTTTCCAAGGCCCCTCAGAGGGGAGACCTAACAACACTTGGGTGTGCAGCTGATGGTGAATCGTGGCAGATATGAGCTATTTTAAGACCTGTTTCCATGGTCATAGATCAGGACTGGCTAAGCACTTGTAATAACAGCTGATGAAACCACTCAGTGGCAGTTCATTGTTGGAGAGTTTGTGGTCAGTTGCACAACTTTGCTGCTCCATATTAATGGAAATATACCAGCCTGGCGTGTCGCTGATTTCTACAAATAACTGCTAAATATCCAACTAATCACTGGTTAATATTAGTAGTGCTCCTTTGCACTTGCCTATTCTCCACATAGTTGCATTGTGAGCACTGTTATTCTTTGTGTTACTTTCAGTTTGTGACTCTTCATTCACTTTTTTCTCTGCAGGACCATCCAGATTTGGGTTGATGGCATGGGCATGACGTGCGACAGCTTTTCTTTCCTGAGGACAGACCTCAAACATCCATATGATCTCTATTGTTTATTCAGTTAGAGCTATGTTCTGAAATAAAGGAATTAAAAGGCCGATATCTTACCTTTAAGTTTAAATGTTCTTGCATTCCAGTCTATTTATGACATTTGTGTGGTTTTGATGACCTAAAACCACTGTAATTCTTTTGTCCTTGACCATCTCCACCTCCTCTTTATCCCTTACAATTTGTACAATTTGTTTGTGTATATTTAAGACTGATATGAACTAATTCTCTTCTGATTACCTGCCCTGTACTGTGCCTCATTCAAAACAAGCAGTCCAGACTGAAACACTCCTTATAATTTCATCATTGATGGGCGGGTCTAAACTGTAGTAGACTGAAGGGGCAGATAAATCTAAATGCTTGTCATGGCATCACAAATTTGATGAGTTTAAAACAGGACTTTTTTGGAGCTAAATTTGTATACAATGACGTTTTGTGCTGGAGAATAAACAATATTTTTAAAATTTTAACAGATTTGTAAAAAATGATTTTCCTGGTTTGGGCTTCTTAAAAGCCTCTTAAAAGTTCATTCAATTCCGACATATGCTTTTACACTGCTTTAAGTGGATGAAACCGGACCAATCTAACAAATAATTTCTTTTGAACTTAAAATCAGACAGCTTGATGTATAGGGGTTAGTATGTATTCACACCCCATACATCATCTACATTCTCTCATTCAGCTTTTACCCGCCTCTCTGATCTCCGCCGTGCTGCAGGCGTCTTCCCTTTACATTCCTGAGTACACTAAGGTGTGCAGTCCAAACCTGACGTCACTCCAGTCTTAGAGGAATGGAAATGAAGCCACTCACTACTGGGCAGGACTGAATCCAGAAGGGCGTGGCTAAAGGGGCGGTTCTTTGTCTGCTCGTGGCATGGCTTCACAGCTCAGGTACGGTGGGCGTGTCCCCAAGGTTCTTTAGGATTAAATCTCTGCATGGACTGTTTATTTGATGTTTTTTTGAGAGTGTTGTCCTTAATGTTATGTCTTAGAGGTTCTACAGGGGTATATCTTTATAGTTGTGTGGAGGAGTGTTTTTAGAGGGCGTGTCTTCAGGATTAAACCTTCGCATGGACTGTGTAGGTTATGTATCTAGGAGGAATCTTAAAGGTTATACCATAGAGGTTATGCATCTACAGGGTGCATATCTTCGTAATTGTCGTGTGGGGGCGTGTCGACAGGATCCTATGTATAAGGGGGCGTGTCTTCGTGTTTAAACGCAGTTTAAACGTTTGTCTGTGAGGGGCGTGCTATGGATGGGCTTGTTTCTTCATGTTATTTGTCTACAAAGTGCTTGTTTTCAGGGTGGCCAGGGGGCGTGTCTTCGGGAGTTGTTTGCCGTAGGGGGAGTGTCTACACGGCTTGTGCGCTGGAGGGGGCGTGGCCTCAGGGCAGCAGTGCAGAAGAGCCTCTCCGAGGCTCAGCTGCAGGTGGGCTACGGTCCAGACTATAGACCCCAGGTCAGTGTGGACTGCAGCGGAACTTCTTGCATGGCTAATTTTGGTCATCTTTTAAAACGTGGATCCTCTTCATTCACCTTGAAGTCTTTGATGATGCAAAGTAGGCTGACTCGGTTATTACATGTGCTTTTTGTTGCCTGTGTGGTTGGAACTGATTGTTCTTCATGTTTGATTCCCTTCTCAGGTGAGATCTCGCCCTCTGTACTGGTGGTCTGAGGGTCTGTGGGCTAGAGAGAGTAAACTCTTTCGTCTTCACGTGATCCTGGAGATGCAGATCGACCAGGTGGACGAAACGTGCTGCATTTAAACAACGTGTGCTGTAGTTGTGCTCAGGAGATGGAATAAATCGCCTATTTGCTATTTGATGGTTATGTGAAGGTGAACCTGGTGCTTCTCCTACCTATTGATTGCTTTTTTTGTTCTTTAAAATGTTGTGTAAAGAGCCTTTGGCCAGCCCAGTCCCTTCCATGTGAGAAGAACTTGGACTTTGGATTCCATCTGGTTGATAACCAAAGAGAGAGAGAGAGAGAGAGAGAAAAGAAACATGGATGGAAGCAAATCCTTTAACTGTTTGGAAGTAAAGTGTCTTGGGATCCCTCTATTCCCAGGCTGTATTCATGTACTGGATGTCTGAAAGATTTTGTGTCACTGTGCTACACTTGACCAAGAACTAGGATGCCAAAGTCACACAGCAGGTGAGTGTTTAAAATGCTTTTGGTCTTTCATTGTATAGTGTGAAGAGTGGTGGAGTAAATGCCCCTCATACAAGATGAATCTGTCTTTCTGGCAAGTGCAGTATGGTGGGAGAACAATCTCATGAACTTTGTTGTGCACCTCCAGTCAAGGTCACGGAGGGAGTTTAGTGCATGCACGTTCCATCGCCATCCATGTAAACTAGTTCTTATGAGCTGATGTTCCTGTAATTGAAGTTTATGACTTATGAAGTCTTGCTTTCCATTAGTGTGAAGTGCTGCATTTCCATATCATAAGGCTGTGTAACTTAATTATGTTTAGCTTTGTTATGTTTGTTTTTTTTATATGTATGACAGATTTAATGGCTTGTTATGTCCCAGGTTTGGTATAATACCAGTATGCCAATCCCAGGACAAGACAAACTTTTTCTCACAAATTGTTTTCTGGATATTTGCAGGACTGCCATGCATGGAAAAAAAGATGTCAAACTGCTAGAGAAGCGGCCAGTGCAATTTTATCTATGCAATTTGTCTTGACAAAGAGGTTTACCTTTGTGCAAGAAACAGATATTTAATCTTAAATCCAAGTGATCTAAAGGGATTTGAACTAAATGAAGATGCAAGTTTTATATATATATATATATATTACACTGGTGAAAGATTGTGCAGTCATCAAAGATTGTTCAGTCTGTGCAGTCATCTCTCTCTGAGTGCACACAGCAGGGGTTGGCACGCTCACCTGCTCGCTCTACACTCAAACAATGCACTGTTACTCACCTAAATGTCTTTTAACAGAGGGCCTCTTGACCCCAGGAGGCCTTTGACTTCAGTTCAGATATGTAGGACAGTTCTCTGCATGTTGTTATGTTGCGGCTTTCATCACAGACGCCAAACCCTTCAACGTTTTTTTGGGTTCCTCATACAAATCAAAGACGAGTCAATATGCAACTGATTAGTGAGACAAAGTGCAGGATCTGAGAATTGCAGAAACAGTGATTTGAGGAATCACAGACTCGTGTCATTCTTTAGAGGTGGTATTCTTGACCTTGTTCATGACACTTTAGAAAGCAGCTTTGCAATAGCGGTAGGCCATGTGGCCAAAAGATAATATTGCAATACTTTTTCATGCTACACATTACATGTGATACTTCAGTAAACTCAAATGATTGTCAAAGAAAAAAAATGCATGAGATTTATTAGGTACTGTGAAGGTGGAAGGGGTAAAAAGTATGAGCTCTTGGAAATATCAGTGAGTAAAAGTACCACCATCTAACTTGTCAAAATAATGCTTCAGTATAATTAATACTTCAGAATTAAAGTATAATCACCGAGAATTTTACACCTTTTCTGTTTCTGTAGTTTCCTAACAAGTTGGAATTGACACACTGTGCAGGCACAATTGGAAAAAAATCAATTTATACAAAGTACATTGTGAACAAAAGTAACACCAAGAAAACATTTGGAAAACATAATGAGGCACCATTAAGTTAATAGTAGAAATGATGACTAGAAATATAAATTTCATATTGATGTCATATTCGGGGGGGGTGGTGGCCTAGTGGTATGATACTTGCCTCTGGACCAAGAGGTCATGGGTTCGAGTCCTACCTCCAGCAGCACCACTGGGTTCCTGAGCAAGACCCCTAACCTCAAGTTGCTCCAGGGAGACTGTCCCCTGTAGTTAGAGAATGGAAGTCGCTTTGGATAAAAGCGTCTGATAAATGTAAATATTGCCCACCTATAAGTAAATTCAAAGTGTGTCTCTTTTTCACTATGGAGTGGCAGATGGATATTCCCCTGCACTGGTTTGTATACTCTGGATGAAATGAAGCGAGTCCCCTGCCTCTCAGAGGACAGCCTGATCGCTGGAGTGTGTGGGGAGATATGTATCGTTTAATTAGGTGGCTGCCACTCTGGGGCGCAGCCAAAATCAGCATTTCTGGAAGAGAACCTTTTGAACCCATAAAAAGATAAGAACAAGATGTGAGAAATAAGCCTGTTTCCTGTCAGAGGCTAAACTGCGATCAGTGATGTTGAACATACAGCAACAGCACATCACTGCCAGGAACAAAGAGAGGGTTATTTCCCAAACTGTAAAGAGTTTTTGCGAAACTGCTAATTCAGTGAGTAATTCAATTTTGTGCGCCTTACTTTGAAGGTTTCTGCAGGAGCCAACCTGGTTTATATCCACTGGTAAAACACTCCTCGATGTTCACATAAATGTGAACAATTTTAATACAGGATTAAGCAACTACATATA
>JBBJLS010070198.1:0-12166 GCA_037577275.1 Bryconaethiops microstoma
AAACAGAAGAGCTCACCTGTTGCCCTTTTATAAAGCTCTGATTTCTAAATTGCAATTATGTGTGACAGGTGTTTACCTATGTGATGAGTTAGTATGCAAAGTAGGCTAACTGACTTTACAATTTTGAATGACAGTGTGTTCCTTTCTTCATGAAAATTGGGCCAAATGCAGAGAATTGTGTGTAGTGTTTTGAAAAAAGTGTGTTTTAAAACTGCAATTTGAGTGTAAAGCAGGAATTGTGCTTGCAGTTTAGCTGAATTGGTTCAGGGGGTTGGTGCATCAGTTACATGTTGTGGTCACTGTGCCTCAAGTACAAGTAATTGTGTGTAAACAACTAAGAAAAACTGTAAAGGTGCAAACAAGTACAGACAGTGAACACAGTGCAGACAGTAAACACTGTACATCAAATATTGTGGGGGTCAGATGTGCCATTACTTTTGGTCATTTTATAAAAGTACTGGGACGTCTGACCATTACACCAACAGGGACTTTAATGACACTGCATTCAGACTTTCATATAGAGTTGGTCCCCCTTTGCAGCTGCTATAACGGTTCTGCTCTCCATAGTCCAGAACTATTCATCCAACGTCAGTGCCTACTGTCGTGACTGAACACGATCAAATCCTCACAGCAATGTTCCCACCATAGTGTAAAGTCTTCCCAGAAGAGTACACGAGCAAAGAGAAAACAGATTCCCCATGATATTCTTGAATTCAGAAGAAACTTACCTCTAAAAAAATTCTTATGATGGACAATACAAATACCCATAAGTCAACATACACTATATGGACAATCAGGGACGTGCACAGGACAAGGCTAAGGTTGCCCGGGCAACTGCCTGCCTGCACTATTTGACTCAAGCTGCCCCAACTAGAGAAAAAAAAAAAAAGATAAAATGTCCTTCTGGGTCTGTGATGGTGGAGTTATGTATAATGAGATTCTTTTGTTAAGGAAAATACAAACTGCCCTTTGTTTTGAGTTGTAGTGTGCCAAATATAGGTGACTGAATTTTGCTCATTTGATACGGGTGTAATTTGAATCTGAGAGGTGAGTTTCTTGTAGGAGGCATATGTCAGCTTGTAAATTAACAAAATGGTTTAAGATTTTGACCCTCTTTGCTTGACACCCAATCCCACGAATGTTCCAAATCAGAAATGTAAGTGATGCCATGTTATATTATTAAAGATACAAATGTGTGATGAGAGGATAGGCAGTGTGTAGGGGGGGGTGTGTGCAGGCCTTTATATGAGTTAGAGAGGGGAGATGTGAGGGGAGGGAGAGGTATAGGTGTGTAACAGAGCATGTGTAAGTGCTGTAAAGGGGAGGGGGAGGAAGAGTTGCAATAAATGAAATGGTAGAAATCTTAACCTGGATTAGCGCCATCATAGTCCTGTGTAGCATTACAGACATATAATTCGCAGTTTGAGTTCAGTCTGTAGACATATTGAACATAGATAGACAGGATAAATACACATAAGCCAACATAAATAAACGAAAAACTCTGAGATACCTTAAACAATGAGAAAAGAAATTAGATGAAGTGAGCATGAAGAAAAAGAAAAGAAAGAGCGGAAGAGGAAGAGAGAGAGGTGCGGGGACACTGTTAAAAACAGTTGCATCATGGCCAGTACAATATGTGAACTGCTATTGTCAAGTAGTGATATTGCGGTCCCGGTAAAGTGTTCCATTGAGGTACAGTTTATCAACTGACAGTGCAGCTCGTTTTCCCTCTTGCCTAAGTTGTTTCATTATGGGCAAGTGGGCTGTTCTTCATTCCTGGATTTCTTTTGGAAATTGGTCGTTTAATCCAAATTTTGTGCCTTTCAGTTCTTTTCTTTGTGTTTATAGTGTTCAAATTTGGCTATTATTGGAGGTGGTTTTATATTATCTTTGGAGGTGGAAAGTGATCCTTTTAGCTGTCTCTGGTGGGATTTTCAGGTTACATGAATTCTTCAGTTGCTTTCTCTGGGTCATCGGGAGTGTCTGTTGACAGTGGGATTCCTGAAAAAATGAGGTTGTCACGCATGCTGCGACACTGGAGGTCTAGTATCTGTTCTTTCATGATTTTGTTTTCGTTAGAGTTATTTGGGTGACCTTGATGGACGTGAAGTTAGCGTTAGTGGTTTTGCTCCGTATCGTCTGTTTCGGTGGACCAATCACGTGTTGGACGTTTCTTGCTGGGTTCAGATGTCATGATGTCCGTAATGAAGAAGTGGCCATCGGGGAGGGTAAATGGATTGTCCAGGTTCTTTTAAGAGGTAAAATCCAGTTTGAACAGAAGAAATTGGTCTGAAAGTATTACTGTAATCCTGTGTTTATGAAGCATAAATCGGCCTTTCACTGAGCATATTAACCAAAACACATTTAGTTCTGTTCTGATCTGGGAATAGTACATGTGCGCATATATTACTTCAGTTGTTCAACCTAATTATTCTAAACCTAATCATTTCCACAATACCATCATTTTACAAAAAATACATTAAGAAACATCAAACATTATTACACATGTGTTTGCCAAACACATGTAACCCACATAGGGTTTACTCTAACTCTGCTGTGCTTATCCCTTTATACTTGGTGCCCTGCAGGGGGTGCGGTGGGCAGCGTAGGTCAGTGCTGGAGTTCAGGAATTCAGGAGTGAATTATTAAATAAAAATGCTATCTTTTTTTATTTTTCCTATTTATTATCAGATAAATACTTCTTTGAATGTTTTAGATGTGGCCTTATCTGATAATCACTGTGTTTTCTTTGATGCACTGGTTTCTCCTATCATCCAAATTAGTTGTATAACTGTATAAAAAAGGTATTTTAATGAGAATACCAAGACTGCCTTTATGGAAGTCATACCTGTGATTCCAAGCGTACCAGCAGGGTCTGTAGATGAATGTCTTAATCATTTGCCCCTCAAGGTCAAAACCATTTAATGTAAAAGCACAATAGAGAAATGTCATAGCAATAACATTCAGAGGAAAGAATGCAGGAAAGCAGAGTGCAGGTGAAGACAAACTAAACTATGACATTTCCGAGGAGAGTCTCTGCAGCTACAACCTTGAGTTATGCAGTGCTAGAAAGGTATACAGTAAACCCCTGACAATCACGGAGGTTACATTCCAAGAGCACCCGCGCATAGTTGAAAAACTGCGTATTTGTGATATGCCTAAAATGCCTATTTTTATAATGTAAACCCTAAATATGCCCCCAAATATGCTCCCAAAACACTTTATTTTTATTTTAAACACAGTGTAATACATTACCTTTAAAGAAAATATGAAGGTAAACCCGTATCCGTACTGTACAGTGTACATTGAGCTGCTGTCTCCTGTAGTGCTAGAATGTAAAATACTGATGTTACCCCTATATATACTGTACTGTAATTCATGCAAGTGCGATTTCTTTGGTATGCGCTGTCATTTTCTTTTGTATAAGCAGGGTAGACAACAATAATTTACAATAATAACTTAATTTACAGTAATAGAAATATAGGGCTTTAGGAAGAACAAAGCGAAAAACACGAGAACACTCGAGATGCTCCACAGGGGAAATTCTGGACTGCAGCTGCCAGAGATGCATCAGAGGGCAGCAGCCAATCAGCAACAAGGAGAAATAATGTTCTCAGATTGGCTACTTTCAAACCTCCCGCCTCTGAGTACAGCGGTATTCCACCATCCCAAGACGTGCTTTCTTTGTGTTCTTTTGACAGTGCCAAAAAATGTATAGTTATATATTATATGGATATATATCTGCATTTATGTTAATATTTATGGTACAAAATTAGTAAATTATATTTTCCAAAATAATATAGCAGTAAAATGCATGAAAAATTATATATTTCCATGAAAAAAGCTGTGACGTCCTGGCCTCATTCACCACACCCGCTCGTCCTTGTTTATGTCTGGGGCAGTGTTGAGCAGTGAAGGCGCATTCCGTTCAGGTGCATCTGATTGCCTTGCTAAGTGCTGCGCCCAAACATAAACAACCCAGCTCGTGGACGAGGGGGCATAGCGGGCGGATATTTGCGGGGGTTTTCGCGAGCAATTATTAGTTCGGTTCTGAAGCCGTGACTGCTGAACTGCGAATAACTTCTGTACTTCTAATATCTTTAACAGAAACACTGCACACATTCATACTTTATTTGTCACAGTAGAAAGGTAAACAAATCCCCAGGTGCAGTTACCCACATAGTTCCTTACAACAACAGTGCAAAGAATTTGCACCTGTTTTTTTATCACAAAATTTAAATATTAGACAAAGATGCACAGACACTGCTGCAGGCATGTTATGACTGCTCCACCTATTTCAGTCTATTTCATACTAGTAAGCTGTGCCCTCTCCAACCGTGTGGTTGGAGAGTTATTTCTGTGGGGGTTTTTTTGCTTATGGCACTTTGTTTGGGCTCTCTTCACACTGCTAATGCAACTAGCAGTCTTTGATTACATGTGTGACAAGCTGATCTTGCTGAAGCTGGATGCTACAGAGCACAGCATGGACATCTTGGACATTCCCTCACAGATACGGAGGGGAAAGATGAAATGGTGATGCTATGGAGAAGCAAAGGTTGAGGGCAAAGAATAGCAAGGAATAAGCAACTGTCTGGTGAGCAAAAGAAGAGGCAAAACAAACCATATTTTCTGTCCATACAGGGCACAATGCAGCATCCACAAATAGCCAGGACTCCCACTGCCGCGATGACGGCAACACCGACCAAGGTGATCAAGGTGGTCCATTTCCCGAACCAGGCTTCCAAGAATCCAAAGGGTTCAGAGTCAGAGATGCCGGAGTTTTCCGACAGTTCCTCTCTACAGGGCTGTCAGCCTGTGCAAGGCTTTGGTGATTGTACTGTCAGGAGTTGTTATTGGGAATGAGGTGATGCATTTAGCACCAAATATTATGCATACTCTGTCGTTTTGCTAACAGCATGTCCAGTGCTACCCAATTTTGCCATGCCATCATTCTGGTGACATCCAATTTCTCTGCCAAGCCTTTCACGGCATCACTGGAGAAATTAACAAAGTGCAGTTGATTATAATAGATATTGATCCAATCATTTTTGTTAATGGTGACACACCAAAACAGAGATGATTTAAAACCCACTGCTATCTGATCCCTAGCCTTAAATTCACTTGGGACTCCTCTGAGAACCTCAATCGCATCAATGTAGACTTTGGGTCAAACAAAGACCCTGGCGATGCGGGATTGTTTGCATCAGTGTGGAGCTGTCATGACACCTGCTAAGATCCTGTCCACCTTCTGGATTGCCAATGTTTTCATCCAGAATCAGGTCACCGGGTTCCAAATCATGCGGTGCGCCCTCGCTTGGCTTTGGTAACGCGTCTTTTACCTGTTTTACCTGTGAACAGAACGAAGAACAGCAGACAACTGACAACAATACTGTAACATTTCATTATCACAATGTGTTGTCAAACAGTTTCCTGCCATTTTCTCTGGGTGGTACAATCCCCAAATTCATTGGTTTTGCACAAAGACAGATTAGGCATAATAGGCAATGCTTGTCTGCTATCAGTGAAAATTGTTTTGTAAACCACAAGCTTCTCATGGCCTCAATCATTCCCCCTATGTAAGACTAACTGGGGGAGCTGGTAAGTAAAGCTGGTAGTGTATGCGGCAGCTCTAGCAGCCTCATCTGTTTGGTCATTACCTCTGGAGATTTCGTCAGTACCCTGGTGTGTGCCTGACATTTGCAAAAGACGATGGAAAAGGGGTGAAGCCCTGCAATAAGGTTAGCATTCAAAATGGACCAGCCATCTGATTAAAAAAATTGTCTGTGCTGGCAGATGGCAACAAAATCTACTACTGCTTTTTTGGCTGCAGCCACACTTCTGAAACGGACAGGAAGGCCTGCTGCCACTGGATCCAGTTTTGATGAGAAATATGCAACAGGCCTAAGCTTATTGGCATGTTGTTGCAACAGTACTGACATCATGTACCCCACTTTTTCACAGATTGTCTGTGTGAATGATTTCGTAGGGTCAGGGATGCTCAGGGTGGGCGGCCAGGGCTTGTTCCAATACACTAAATGCTTCGAGGGAGATCAGATGGCCCAGAAACAATTTAGAAAGACTGGTCTCATGGCCATTTTCTGCAAGGTGCATCAAACGGGAAACCATGTCCTTGGACATTGCTGCCGACTGGGTACTGTGATTAACAAATCAACATATTGCAAGGTGGAGTGTAAGGTGGATTGTATCTGTCGCTATCTTGGGCATGTTTGGGACAGTTCTTGGCCCAGTGGCTCTCTTGGTCTCAGGAAAATATCCATCATTGGGACCCTGGCTGGACCTGTTGTTTCTTCCTCGGCTTCCTCTTCCTCTGCCCCTACCCTGACCACACTGTCCACCTCGTCCACTACCTTCTTCTTGCCTTCCAGCAATCTTCAACATTGACAACTTTACAAGGTAGCATCGTGTAATAAGTTCTGCGTGTTGGTGTTGGCCAATCATTCAGTTCTCCATTCTACACAGGACTGTTTAACTGCTTTCCTCACCTCCGGGTGAAGTCTGGTCAGCAAAGTATTTCGGAGGTGACTTTCCCAGAGGCCAGCTTCATGTCCTAAGACTGGTGGTTTTTCTATGCCACTGCAGGCATTGAATGTCTCCTACAACCTTGCACAGTTCTCAGGCACAGTCTCATGTGGACCCTGTTTAGAACTTTCACTCTCTAAGGAAAGGCATTTTTTAGTATGTCCATGACAATCATCAGTTCAATCTTGTAGACGGCGTTGTCTGCATGGGCACAGTTCACGACTGTACTCCTGACATGATGATAGCCATTGGGGAACCCGCCATTGGGGAACCCGCCTTCCATAGCTTGAGTGCCCCTCTTGTGTAAGGCTTTGTGACAAACAATTTTAAGAATGACAGGATGTTTCTGTTTGCAGAAGGAACTGGGTGTCAAACCATGGCTTTGCAGACCATCATGAACTTGTAAATACATCCTGTCTCAGGCCTTTGACACCTTTGCACTCATAGACACTTATGTGCATAAAAATAAGCAAGGTGACAAGAGTCACGCTGAGAAAACCATGAGTTCAGTATCCCAAGGTACATTTGGTACATTACAGGATGAAAAGGATGAAGCAGTGTATGATGTGATGACGTAAGTGTGCTCAGATCTGGAACATTTAGCACAATGTGGCTGCGGGCCAGTGGGGGAGTGGAGAGGGGGCAAATTCATTCTTGATCACAAAACCCAGCCTAGTGTGAGTACACCCTAGGACAAATGATCCTTTTTTGACTTCCAAACATGGATGGCTGTGGCATCACAGACCTGTCCAAAGCTATAGAGTCCCATAGACAGCAAGCTGTGATACACTGTGTCCTGACACCCTCCTAGCCAGCATTTACTTTTTCAATAATTTGTTCTTCCATTGCTCTTCTGTAAGATTGAACCAGATAGGTCTCACTCACACCTGTTACCCTGTCACTGAATCATACTGGAAACAGCCCACAAGACCTGTTCTTTTCGAGATGCTCTGATCCAGTCACCTAGCCATCACCATTTGTCCTAACTATCCTGCTTCTAACAGAATAATTATATCTGCATCTGCAGCTTAACCCTTAGAACTCAAAATATTTTAGTAAAAAATAAATTAAAACAATGTAAAACAGTCTAAAACCAGTGTTTACTCTTCTACACGCTCACATTTGCGACTCTTTCCCTCGGCGCACCACCGCTCGGCTGCTCTCTGGACCCCCTCCCTCTGTGGGTTTTCCCATCCACTTGTAAGTGGCGGCTGAAAGTTCTCCCAGGTTAAAATATTTTGTGTTTTTCTCATTTGTTTCTAAGACACAACATCAACGCAAACCAGGGGAACTTCATTTGGCCACATGATGACAATTTACCATTTGTTCTGGCCTGGATCCGTGCTGCTCGTGTTCTAAAGGTTGATATATCCATACCTTGAGAGATGTCATTGTAACAAAGTAATCAGTATTATTCACTTCACCAGTCAGTTCAGCATTCAACACCATCATTCCTCAGAATTGTGAAGCTGAGACTGCTGGGCTCAAACACCTCCCTCTGCAACTAGGCCCTGGACTTCCTGTCTGGGAGACCTTAGTCATTCAGTTTTGGGAGCAACATCTCCAAGACCACCACGCTGAACACAGGGGCCCCCCAGGGCTGAACACTGGGGCCCCCAGGGCTGAACTCAGGGGCTCAGCCCTTTACTGTTCACGCTGCTGACCCACAACTGTGCAGAAATACACAGCACAACTGTGGTGGGCTTGATCAGAGGGAATGAAGAGGCAGCGAACAGAGAGGAGGTGCAATGGCTGACAGACTGGTGCAGAGTCAACAACCTTTCCCTGAATGTGGATAAAACAAAAGAGATGGTGGTTGACTTCAGGAGGGCGCAACGTGATCATTCCCTGCTGAGCATCAGTGGCTCCTTGATGGAGATCGTCTAGAGCACCAAGTTCCTGAGTGTTCACATGATGGAGAACTTTACGTGGGCCCTCAACACCAGCTCCATCACAAAGAAGGCCCAGCAGCGTCTCAACTTCCTTCATAGACTGAGGAGAGTGCACCTTCCACCCCAATCTCAGCATGTTCTACAGAGGGACCGTAGCAAGCATTATAAGCAGCTGCATCACAGCCTGGTATGGGAATTATAACATTTCAGAAATCACAAGACCCTAAAGAGGATTGTGAGGACAGCTGAGAAGATCATCGGGGTCTCTCTCCCCTCTGTCAGAGACAATTACACCACATGCTGCATCCGCAAAGCCACCGGCATGGTGGATGACCCCTCTCACACCTCACACACTCTCTTTTCCCTCCTCCCATAGCATACGGGCCACAACTGCCAGAATGGGAAACAGTTTCTTCCCTCGGGCAATCAGACCCTTCCACTGGAACTGAAGCTTAAAAACTGTACCCCACCCCGACACACACTCACCACCAATACCTCCCCTCCCTCACCCTACAGAACTTGAACAACTCAGACTTTAATTACCTGTTAAAATACTCTCCTATTTTTATTCTGCACATTCTCTGTCATGTTACTGCTACAACTGCACATGTAACTTCTGCATCTTTGCACACAACTCTCTGCTGCTAGAATGCAGTGCCTGTCGAAATATTGTATTTATCCTCACTATAGCTGCTGTAAATTGCACTAACAATGTCATGTCCTGTCTCTTCTAGTTGTAGTGTTGCTCTCGTTCTTTGTCCTGTCTGCACTTGTGGTCTTGTGTTCTGTTCAGTTCTGTTATTGTGTTGCACCATGGTCCTGGAGGCATGTTTTTTCATTTTTACCATGTACTGTGTGTACGTATGTAGTAGTAATGACAACAAAACCTACTTGATTGACTTGAAAATTGCGGCTGATCGTTGTACACAGACACACAGACACACACACATCCACACACAAGTCACTCACCGTGATGCACATTCATCTTAGTTACACTTGCACATGGATATTTTTGAATGATAGATCAATTGTATTTTTTATTCCTTTTTTTCTGTGAAAGTAAGAACAGCAAAAGAAGGCTAGCCCAATGTAAAGTGGCCATTTTTGTCAAATGAGATCACCCCACAGCATAGCACAGCACACACTGGGAACAATGAGAAATTCTTTCTCTGCATTTAACTCATTCACCAAGTGGCTTCACAGCCAGTGATGCAGTGCCCAGGGAGCAGTGGGTGTGGGATGGTACCTTGCTCAAAGGCACCTCAGGGTGCCACTGGTAGTCATGTGATTCAAACCCACAATCCCTTCCTAATCACCAAGTCATCAGCTGCCCCAAAGAGTAAAATCATGTTTCAGGAAATGCAGTCATCTACAAAATCTAAATGTTGTAAAATCTCATGTTTGTATATAACTGTGTTTCCACAACAAATTTACAGTTTAGGCACAAAGCAAACGTCACAGAGGTCTGTGTGATGCAAATCTAGTAACAGGCCTTTTGAGAATTCAGGAGTACTCTCACAGCCTTACCATTTCATAACCTCCCTCTGTTCCAGTCACTGTATTACTGAACCTGAGTTTTTCTTTCACCCTTTCTCTTTCACCAGTCTTAGTTTAACACTCATCATCAGGTTCACCTATGATTTGGTCCCTTTGAGTTGTGTTTAATCTGTCTTTTATTGGTTAGCTAGTTTATGTCTCAAATTACCTTGTTTATAATTACTTACGCCCCTCACCTCTTGCTTATCTTCAATTCATAGCCAGCTTACCACAGCCAGCGTTCTAACTTACGATTGTTTTCACAAAGTGTATGCTGACATGCGGCCAAGACCGAGCTAGGCTTGTGGTCTGTTTCTTTTCCTGCCTCTGAGGATTCTGTTTCAGTTCTTGACGGTAGTCTCCTGCTCTGGGTTGGCGATCTCCTTCATGAAAGACTGGTCTTGTTTGTACTCTGTTTTGCTGTGAATGACTGTATTATTGTAGTTCCCTAGCTGTTTGTCTTGTAGGGAGCCTGTGCTTCAGTCTGTGAGAGTGCATATACTGTGTTCGTGGTTGTTTTTGGATTAGTTTGTTTTTTCTGTTTGTATAACCGAACCTTGTGAATTAAACCTTGGGGCAGCTGGTGGCCTAGTGGTTAGGGAGTTTACCCTGAGATCAGAAGCTTGTCGGTTTGAATCCCAGGACTGCTTGTGACACCACTGAGGTACCCTTGTGCAAGGTACCGCCTCCACACACGACTCCCCAGTGTGTTCACAAGTAAAGGTACCACTTCACTTTACTTGAAAACCTGCACCTGTCCCACGTACAGTTGTGACAAGCATGAGGGACTGTGAACACGTCTACTGCCATTCAAAAGTTTTTGCAAAGCACAGGTTTTAACCACATTTTTCATGAACTGCAGCTTTTTATTCTAGTTAAACACTGGAAAGTTGAGTGATTGACTATGAATGAAAATGTCAAACTAACATGGAAAGAATCTGTACCAGTGCATGACTGACATCAAATTGTAGACTGTCCATTAAATGCACTAGTTATTAGTTTCATCACTTAATATCTTGTTAAATGCCTAACAGTTGTCTGGTGATCTACTTAATTTTGGGGGGTGGTGGCCTAGTGGTAGGGTACTTGCCTCTGGACAAAGAGGTCATGGGTTCCAATCCTACCTTCAGCACAACACCACTGGGTTCCTGAGCAAGACCCTTAACCTCCAGTTGCTCCAGAGAGACTGTCCCCTGTAGTTAGGGAATGGAAGTCGCTTTGGTTAAAAGCGTCTGATAAATGCTGTAAATGTAATGCTAAGCTAATGCTATGTGAATGCTATGCTAATGCTATGCTAAAGTTAATGCTATATTAATGTCAATGTTAATGCTATGTGAATGCTAAGCTTATGCTAGGCTAATGCCATGCTAACGCTAATGCTCGACTAACGATAATGCTGAGCTAACACTAATGCCAATGTTATGCTAATGCAATGCTAATGCTAAGCTAATGTTAGGCTAATACTATGCTTGAAGGAATACTATGCTATTGGTATGCTAATGCTAGGCTAATGCTATGTTAATGCTAGAGTTGTGCTAATGTTATGCTAATGATATACTAATGCTATTTTGGAGTGGTTGGTATGGAGTCTGTGGGTAGTTTCTTGGCGGCAGGCCCTTTTAATTTTTCTTCAGGAATTTTGTTTTTTCTAGTTAAGGGCCTGCCCTATTAAAATGAATGGGAGCGAAGCACATTGTCCTGGGATTCTTTATTTATTATTAAGGGCCTGCCCATTCAAATAAAAAGCAGCCGAAGGACGAAGTTTATGGGTGGTTGCTGAGGTATAAAAGATGGTTGCTGTGCTGTAGGATATGGTTGCTAAGTATTATATAGGCAGTTGCTATGGTGAAGGAGGCGGTTGCTTTGAAGTTTATGTTTGGTTGCTAAGGTATAACAAGTGGTTGCTATGGTGTAGGAGATGGTTACTAAGTAGTTTTTAGTCCATTGCTATGGTGTAGGAGATGGTTGCTATGAAGTTTATGTTTGGTTGCTAAGGTATAAAAGGTTGTTGCTATGGTGTAGGAGATGGTTGCTAAGGAAGTTTTAGGCTGTTATTATGGTGTAGGAGATGGTTGCTATGAAGTTTATGTTTGGTTGCTAAGGTATAAAAGATGGTTGCTATGGTGTAGGAGATGGTTGCTAAGTACTATTTAGGCAGTTGCAGTCTGTAGGTAGTTTCTTGGCGGCAGGCCCTTTTA
>JBBJLS010070199.1:0-12165 GCA_037577275.1 Bryconaethiops microstoma
TCGCTCTCTCTCTCTCTCTCATGACGATTATACCAACAGGAACTTTCATGCCATTGCAGTCAAACCAGTAGACTTTAATATGCAGCTATAACAGCTTCCACTCTTCTTTGAAGGCTTTCCACAAGATTTTGTAGTTTCTGGGGGAATTTGTGCCCATTCATTCTGTAGAGCATTTATGAGGTCAGACACTGATGTTGGACGGAAGTGCCTGGATCACAATCTTGGTTCCAGTTCATCCCAAAGGTGCTGGATGGGATAGAGGTCAGGGCTCTGTGCGACCAGTCAAGTTCTTCTACACCGAATTCATCCAACCATGTCTTTTATCAATCTTGCTTTGTGCACTGGGTCACAGTCATGCTGGAATAGAAAAGGTTCTCCAAACTGTGTTCGCAATATGGAAGCATGTCGTTGGCCTTCACTAGAAGTAATATAATCCGCTATAATTAAGAGTTTTGTGTGTGTAAACTCGTCCTTTGAATTTTTATTATTATTTTCATTCATTTCCATTTTCCATTTTAAGGAAACTTCGAGTTGGGATATTGATTTGGTTGTGCTACATTCAGTTGTGCTTTGGCCAAAGGGTTTTTCAGGTGATGGGTTCATGTTTACAGATCCCTACAACAGGAGAGTCCAAATGTTTTTACCTACTAAAATTATGAGAAATGCAGTCACAACACAATTGTGTAGCCTATTGTACTGGATATCTGAAACACGTCATTTTGAAGATACAGACTTCATTCATCACAGTATTACAAATTCACAGAGTCATAATGCTTTGAAGTAGAAATTTTTGTAAACATCTGTGTTTTAATGATACAAAAATGATGAGAACAATACACAAATACAAAGTAATATAAAATTTGTTCTTCCTGTAGTCTACATTCAGAACAGATGACCAGCATATGATTTCAAATGTCACCACATATAACATAGAAAATACAGCATACATTACATAAACATGTGCTAAGGAACAATATTAGTTTCTAATGCAACCCAATGTGTCTTTGTTTAATTCAGCCACATAAATTAAAAATTAAAGATGATCATGTATAGAGTGGTGATTTTGTTTCTGGGCTTTTTTGCAGGCGCTAATGATTTCCCTAGTGAATTCCCTAATGTTCCGTGACACTGAACACAACTACTGATGCAAATTCTTATATAATTGTAAGTGCTCCCTGAGACCTACATAACACTACTAATTAAAAAAATCATCTATTCAAATGAGTAGAAATGGTTTTAGTTGTATTGGATATCATCCGGAAATGAATCTGACCTGACTCTGTGCCCCAATTCCCACATATTCTGTGGTTTTCAGTAAAGCCAACAAATGATTAAGAGCTTGTGAGATTACAACAAGTTGCACATAATCACATAATCCATGTGTTTTGAAGGCACAAAATTTGGAATTATGTGCACAGTAGTTCCGTTACTCTGGGTCAACATTTTGAACCTGAGACCTTTAACAACGAAAAAGGAAAACCAACTAAAACATCATCTTTATATGTTTAGGATAATGTAGAGTCACAACAGTTAAAAATCACAAGAATCCCTAAAACCACCCATGTACTGCTCACACACAAACTGTAGCATAGCACAACTGAATTTGGTTTCTCAAAGAAATGTGCAGCCTCCCTTCCTGATATAACATGTCTGTCAATGAGCAAATACAATGTGAAACATACGGAATGCTGAACGCAGGGGAAAAAATGCCACTTTGTTTAATTTTCCTTACAAAAGTTTTGCTGTAACTGAAGGTCAGGCTAAAGCCGTGTTCCAATCAGAACACATTGTTAATATTTTACCGTAAAAGAAAAATCAAATTATAATCCTGTCACAACGTATGTTGATATACCATTCCTATTCTCATAACTGTGAATCTTACAATGTATACTAAAAGCAACACAGATTATAATTTAGATTATAATTTTATTTTAAATTCTGTTGGATTTACATCAATTCCTTGTCTTTGCATTTGGCTAAAGATGAAGTTTCCCCTCAGATTGATCCTCCTGTCTTTACAAGTTCAGCTGATTAAATCAATTAAACTAAGCCACACAACAACAATAAAAACAAACAAAAAAAATTCCTACAACAATAAAACAGTATATAAATTATAAAACCAAACACTAACGCCTTTGTAAACAAAAACCACTTGGTATGGAGCACCAGTAAAAAGTGAAGAATCATTAATGTGTGATGAGAATTATAGAGGGCGCATTTTTAGGTAAAAGTCAGAGGTCTTCCTTCCATGCTCTTCTCTTCTGGTTTCTTTTGCTGCTATCTGTATGTGAGCTCTTGCGCCTCAAAGCATTCTCTCTCACTCTAGCTGAAGCACACGGGTCCCGCAGTGAACCCAAACTCTTGTGAAAGGCTCCCGTTGGCGAACACTGCAACATCTCGCAGAGGGAGATGATCTTTATCTTCAAACTGAAGCACAGACTCTCGTGGTCCACGATCCACTTCCTTGGCAGGCTGAAACAGGCACTTCAAAGTTAATGTCATGCTAAATATATTATTTTGTAACATAAAAGCTTTTTTACTTTTAAAAGTACACTGACAATTGGTCAAAAGCTGTTATGCTATTGTGCAACCATTACGTGAACCCAGCCAATGCATATTTTCTAACTTCTGCTAATGCAACACTCAATGCCATTTCTGACAGCAAACAGTCTCATAGTAATGCTGAGTGATAAAGGAGAAGATAAACTCTTCAAAAAAGTTTTCAAAAAAACTCGAAGGGTTCTTTGATTGATGATGTTTTAGGCATAAAGAACCTTCACATGACGTAAGCAAGGGTGCCCAAATCCGATCAGGGCCAGCACCCTGCACATGTTTCTAGTTTCTAGTTTCGCTACAAAGTATTCTCCCAAGAACCTTTAGATTATGCCTTCCTAAAAGTTCCTCTCATTTACAAAAATGGTTATTTTAAGAAACATTAATCATACTGGTCTCATTATTTTTAAGAGCACTGGGTTGTCCTACCTACTCAGGGAGAGCGAGGCCAGTTACGCTTATGTGTACTCCTGACCATGGATGTGTAACCAAGAATTGCTAAAGTAAATCTTATTAAACAGTCTTTCTGCTGATCAATTAAACACTGATTATTACATTATTAAGAATCATACCACACAGTCCTGCAGGGTCCCCAAGTAGCTTTGTTTCTTTGATTCAGTTAGAAACTTGACCTGTCGTTGTGCCTGACCCAGTCTGTGCCCAGGATAGCAGGAGTAGGTCACTTTCTGCTCAGCATGGTTACTCTGAAGTCTCAGAAAGCGAACCTGGACCACTGTCAGTCCTGGGTATTCAAACTGACCAGAGAATGAAGAATTAGGAATTGGTGAAAAGGCATAGGACTTGCAGTTTGTCCTAGAGGGAAACTTCAGTGTTAGGATAAGCTTAAACATTCTTGTGTATGCATCCTTGTCATTAGTAAGTTAATTTATGTATATAATAATCTAAGAACATTCAGAAGGTACAGCCAAAAGTATGCTGACATCCTGGAAATGCTTTAAAAGATCAGGTGTTCAGGTGTTTCAGCCCCACCCATTGCTAGCAGGTGTATAAAACCAAGAACATGGCCTTGCAATCGCCATAGACACCTTGGCAGTATAATGGTCATGCTAAAGAGCTCAATGACTTTAAATGGTCCACTGTCATAGAATGACACAATTTGAATTTCTGATCTGCTAAATCTGGCCCAGTAATCAAAGTGCCATACAGCCACTGAGCTATAGAGCCATAGAGTGGTAGACCACGCAAACTCAGGGTGGTTCTGGTGAGTACTGATATGCATAGTGTGTATAATCTCCCATTATATATTTCCAAACCACTTCTAGAAGGAAAGTGTCCACATACTTTTGGGTATGTACCACGCCCTGGGGTATATATAAAATATACGTCAAAAGGACAAAAATATATTATACATTTAAAAAAATTAATCAGTTATAAAAGTTCCCCACCTGAAAACCACCCTCAAGGGAACTGAGCCAATAAAAAGAACTATTTGTCTCAGAATTGTTCAGCCATGCTCTCATTGGCAGCTGTGGGGAAAGATAATTATAGTTTACATATTCTTAGATTTTCTCAGTAGATAAATGAGAAGATCTCAGATTAAATATGCTTTAGAAATTGAAGTAGTGAAGCTGCTACCTGTGCAGTTCTAGGGTGGAGACATGTTTCTGCTTTAGACTCAGAGAGGTTACAGTAAGCCAACAGCGCATCTGCAGGACTGCCCTGATTTGGATCAATATAATAAAACCCTGCAATCAGAGCAATAAGTGATAGTTTTACAGTGACATTTGCCAGTGTTTATATTTTATTTCAAAAACTGAAAGAGGTACATTTTCTTGTGTGCATGTGTGTGCACAACTGTCAGTGCAGCTCTACTGAACAAAATAAAGGGACTGGACTAAGACTGGAGGCCTTGAAGAGAGCCCGTGATAAAACGAAAAACACTGGCCTGTCCTCTATGCCTAAAAGAAAGCATTATGGTGAAGTAAAGGATAATTTTTCTGACCACTGGGGTAATTGGGCTGGCACAGCCACAGCTCCAGGCAGGTTGAAGCTGGGTGCTCCTTGCTGCCATCAGGTGGGTCTAGTAGCAGCCTCATGTCATGGAACAGAGACTCCAAGAGCATCTGAATCAGTGAGTAGTTGGGCTTGTCTGAAACATACAGCAGATCCTAATGGAAAGCCGTACAGTTGGAGAGAGGACAAAACATTAGTAGTGGGCATCTGTTCTATCTGAAAACAAAGCAGTTGGTAGAAAGTTCAACAGGTCTCTATAAATAAAATGTGTAAGTGACAATAGTCAATAGACTTGCTTTAATTTGGGTCAGAGTAAGGTTCACAGAGAAGCCTGGAGGGCCTGGAGGTCCTGGAGGTCCAGGTGGTCCCTAAAACATAAGAATTTTTTTTTTCTTATCTACAGTCATTGAAACATAAGAAGCTGAAAACATTATATTTAACCTATGTCAATGAAAAGAATGTTTTGGAATTAAATCAGGGGCAGACAACTCCAGTCCTGGAGGGCCAGGGTCATTTCCTCACACAACCTAACAATTAACAGATGAGTTTAAACAGGTGTGTCTGAGCAAGGATATCATTAAAATGTGCCAGAGTTGTGCACCTTGCTTTAAATGTTAAAACTGCTCACGGTTATGTATTGCATTCTCCTTCAGCAACAGGTAACTCATATTGCACACATAAACTATTGGAATTTACTTTTTATATTACCTCAGCAGAGCTGAATGTGACAGTCTGATGTAACTGTATACTCAGGCTGTCAATAGTCATAAGCCACTTACCGGAAGGCCCCTTTTTCCAGCTGGACCAGGGGCTCCCTGAAAACCTTTTAAACCCTTTAAAAACAGATGAAGTCAATATCAAAATTAAATGAAACTGCTCTTTTTGTAGACGTTTATCATGATGGATACTTTGTCCTCCTGAGGTGACTCTGTTAGCTGTAAGATAAGAACTTTTTTCATGCTTTATTTTTTATTTTAGAATGTATTAATATTTCAGCCCCATACCTTTTCGCCAAATAATCCCTGCAGAGAGAGAGAGAGATAAAACATCATTAATGCATTTCATGCTCACTTTCAAACACCACAAGGCTCTGCTTTTCAATGATAACCTGTTTTACTGTCCTTGTTTGTTTCATTAAATACTCATTATTTGTGCTTTTAACCCATTCACTTATTGCATGACTGGGTGCAATTAGCCCACATTTGCAAATGGATGTGCTAGAACACATTTTTTCCCAAATTGATGGACTTTTAATTAAATAGTTTGTGAACCCCATTTCCAGTTCAGTCCTTATACATTAGACTTTCAATGTTTTCAGGATTTTTACATTCAAGTAACAGCAGAACAGCTGTATTTATTGTGGTCTCATAAGTATCTGATGAATGTGAAACAAAAGTTCTTACAGGTAGTCCGGGTTTTCCAGGTGTCCCTCTTGGCCCAATGGGACCAATACTGCCCTACAGGAAGAAAATAATAGTTTGAACATATTTGAGGGGTTTTTTTTATCCTGTAAAAACAGAAATTGTAATTCTGTCTATTACCTGCTCCCCCTTTGGTCCTGGTGGTCCAGGTGGTCCTAGAGAACCCAGGACACCCTAAAATACAAAAAGGAAAATATAGATTCTGTATTTTAAAAACAGTTTCTCAAGGTATATTTTGGTTGTTGCCTTGAATGAAAAAATGTGAGTAAAGCTGATTTGGGTACCCATAAGCCAGCTTTTCCTGGTGGACCATTGGGCCCCTGATCACCTTTTTCCCCCTACAAAAATGGATAAGCTGTGAGTTATATGCCCGTATTCATAAGGTGAAACTAAGGAGCGTGTTCCATACTATACCTCTTCTCCGTTAACCCCCTGATCACCCCTCTCTCCTCGTGGTCCTGTAATACCCTGGTAGAAAAAGGAACAAATGCTGCTTTTTTATAAGTTTGACCTTTTATATCTTATGTGTGCAAGGGTCAGACTGACCATCTGGCGTATTGGGCATATTCCCGGTGGGCCGATGTGCTATTTAGGCTGACCGTTTATCCATTTATTTATTTATTTATTGGTCTGACCGGCCCACAGGACTCGTAGATCTGTGGCCCAGCTGATATTGGGCTAGCTCAACCAACTTTTTAACTTTGGTCCCTGTGCCTGTGTAATGCATTTGTCAAAAAAAGTCTGAACAGGAGTTTATTTCCTGACCATCAGCCCATGAAATACTCCTCTGCGGCCCATTGGTTCTTTTTTTTTTTTTTTACTGACATGGGGCTAGCCCAATCATATCTTTAAACTCCTCACCCTTTTGGCTTTGTGCCAGCAGAGTGTAAGTGGATGAGATGGAGAGAAAACATAAAGGGACACAGAGAAACTGCAAGAGAAAAAAAAGCACTTCAAGCAGAAGCTGCCAAATGTGGCAAAATTACTTAGGGAACAGGAACTAACTAACCACCCTTGGTAAATCTGTGTCATACTAGACAGTTAGTGGTCATCAATGTTACTGCTAGGAGAACAGCTATTTATAACACATTGTGTACACGGGCTAAAACAATAGACATTTAAGTTCTTTTATGTCTTCCATGCTGAACTAAGTCATCTGATTGAAAGTGAGAATGTTATTTTTTTACCACCATTAATCAATATTAACAGTGAGACAGCAGTTAATTATCTATTACTGGTTGTGGGGTGAGCAGAAGGGAATTTTTTGGGCTTGGTGTTAGCTTTTCTGTAAGGATTTATAAACAACACACAGACATCCACCCTTTCAAAATCTCCCTCCCTCTGTCTCTCACACACACATACAGAATGCCCTCTCTTATTTCCCAAATATTCATTAAAATATTCAGCTACATCCTTTTGACTAAGTTCACAGGTTTGTGAATACTGCTTTGTTGAATACTACTTTTAATGAATACTACTTTGTCAAATACTACTTTTATTAAACACTACTTCATAGGAATATACATTCATGGGAGGGCAAAGATGGGTGGTGTGCGTAATTGTATGTGGTGGGCTGTTCTACCCCAAAATGCCAGGGCCAATCCGCCCCTGTTTACAACCACCAGCTGTTATAGTTCTAAAGAAATCTCTAATCAAGTTCAAACTATAACTAATCCTGGCTTATAGCTGTCTTTTTCAAAAAACAGATAGATGGCAATACACAAGAGAACAAACCCCCACAAGTGCATGCTATTGTCATTTAGATTGATCAGGTATGTGGGGCAGACTTACCATAGGCCCCTCCCATCCTGGAAGTCCTTTTACTCCCATCTCTCCTTTTTCTCCCTTTTGAACAGCCAAAACCAAATCGAAGATTAGATCTACCACAATAGTGTGTAATGTGTGCATCAATATATATAAAAATGTACAATACAGGACTAATTAAAAAGCTTGAGATTTAGGATAATGCATTTTAATGCATTTAATTATTTTCTGAATTGAACATACTTGGAAAAAAATTAATGTGGCTTCTGTATGAGACCTAATATGTAGACGTAAATAAATAAAAATATCTAATTAAAATATGCCATGGTATATTGAAGTTTGCTCCCTGTTCCCTGTAGACAATATGCGCTTGTGTTCATATCAACTAAATGTTATATTATTTTTGCAATTACTGTCTCTAATATTTCCATGCAGTTGCACATAATCACCCAAATATCAGTGTAATGCTTAATTTTGTAGTTAATATGGCAGATAGAGTGGTAACTTTTGACTTACTCTATATGTACTACAAGGAGGAACTGTAAATTGCTGCATGGATAATTTTATAGCACTGTTAGTTGGACTTAATCACTGCAGTTTCACTTCAAGATGGGTGGTATTTCTGTCTGTATGCTATGATTTCTGACCTTTTCTCCTCTTGGTCCTCTTAGGCCCCTTAAACCAGCTTTGCCTCTTTTACCCTTAGAGAGAGAGGAGATTTATTGATTATTATTTATGATTGATTCTTTTACCACAAACTCAGTACACTGGTCCACTATTCCACTGGTCCATTGACTACACACTAGCTCAGTAAAATATATAACTAATAAAAGTGACAAGCCATTGTAATCCAATAACAAATATCAATGCAAATCTTTAATCATAACTTTGACAGTAGTTTTCACCTCAAACAAGTCTGTTAATCTATGTGTGACATAATTTAAGAATTAGATTCAAGCAAGCTCACCCTCCTTCCAGTGAGACCTATATTTCCAGGAGGTCCATTAATACCATTATCTCCCTATAACACACACACACACACACACACACATGCACATACACAATATTATTGGCAATGGCTGCCATAACAATCTGTATTTCATATTGAAAACTTTAATAATTTATCCATTTTGTAAGAGATTGGATAAATGTGTAGATTGTGTACATTGTGACCTTACCTTCTCTCCTTTCATGCCATTTGTTCCTGGTGGCCCTGGTCTACCCATTCGTCCCTGCAACAATCAAAACAAATTAAGAAGCAAGATGAAAAGCATGTGCCGCTGGGGTGAGGCTAGCACTGACAGAATTGCAATAAGAAGACATTCACATGGTTAAATCATCTAACTAGAAAAAATAACATGTACATGAGGGGTAATGGGGTGTCCTCCACAAGCTATTCTTATAGAATTACTTTAGACCGTCTCTGTATTAAAGGTGTTTCCTGTTAAAGTAACATCCACATGAATGCTAGGACCCAATGGTTCCCTGCAGAACATTCTACAGACCATCACACTGCTAATGCCAACTTGCCATCTTCCCATAGTGGAAGGTAAGAGATGCACACACACCTGGCTATCCACATTATGTAAAAGAAAAGTGATTCATCAGTGTAGGCCAACCACTTTCACCAATTCATGGTGCACTTCCAGTGCTCACGTATTCAGTGTGGTCCTTTTGGCGGTGGCTGTTCTCCCTGTCCTTTCCCTGTTTTGAGTTTTTTTGTAATGTTCTGTCTTCTCCCTCTTTTCTGGTCTGTTGTTGTTTACATTCTCCATGTTCCATGTGAGTATGTTTTGGTCTTAGTCCTGCCTTAGCCCCACCCCCTTGTTATGGTGTTCACATGTGTCCAGTTCCAGGTATTCTCATTTCTTTAAATAGAATAAATACCCCTATATTTCTTTTCACTCTGCTCTTTGAAAAAAATTGTAATTTATGGTAATTTCTAGTTGTGACTTGTGTTATTGTAAACATGTTTATTTACCCCCTTTATTTCTGTTCTTATTATCCTTTGGACCATCTTGTGTTTTTGTAGTTTTTTTCTGTTTTCATGTACTCCAAACCGCTCATTTTTGTTTGTGTTTGTTACTTTCTCTTTTGCATTTAACCTTTTGGATCCTGCGAGAACAGCCACCTTTCCTTGGCCCTCACCTATTTACAGCAAGACGAGATGCACCTGTGTTCTGACACCTTTTTTATTTACAATTTTCATCAATGTGTTCTACAGTAGGCCTATGTTTCTCTATAGTTCTTCTAAAGTTCTCCTGTGGAATCAGAACAGATGAGCTAGCCTTCATTCCCCTTGTGCATCAGTGAACCTAGGAAGCCCATGATCCTGTCATTGGTTCACTGGTTGTCCTTCCTCAGACAACTTTTGTAGGTATTAACCACTGCATACTGGTGATGCTTTGGCTCTGTCATCTATCCATCACGGTTTGGTCCTTGTCAAAGTTACTCAGATCCTTACACTTGCCCATTTTTCTTGACTCCAACACATCAGGTGCGATTGCAAGGATGTAAGTAAAGTGACCCCTTATAGTCACGCGTAAGCACATCACAGCATAGCACACAGTGTGAACAATGTGAAATTCTTTCTCCCAATAAGTATGAGACAGGCAATAGCATATTGACAAGAATTGGTTCATTTTGATTGAAGCACCGCCCATTGCACTCATGGCTTCTTGTCCATAGGGAAAAATCTGAGGCACAATAATGCAGGCTGTACAACAATGTGACTGGTGAATTGAGAACTAACATACATATTTAACTTGTCATAACTGATAAATACTAGTAAATCACTGTTTAAAACTACTAAAGTACAAAATTAAAATAAGGAAAAGAATCTAATTTATATTGTCTGATATCAGAATTATTTTTCAGTTCTGTAAAATCAGTGTTGGCACTGGTGATTATTTTTTGTAAACTTATTTGGTGTTAATCCACTTGCTGGTTGCTTTTTGGCCTGGTAGAAAGTAGTCAAGGATGTTTAAGGTGTTTAACTGTTCACTGTTTTATGTTCACTGGATTTGAATGTCACCTTAATAAATAAAAGTATTGGTCTACTGACCTGGGTTCCCATTAGACCAGGTTGGCCCTGAGCACCTGGATCTCCTGGGGGACCCTGGGAAGAGTTAATGAGAGTCATGTTTCCTATCTCACTGTTGTCATTTTATCCATAAACATTTAGTGTTTCTATGTGATTGTTCTATTAGACTGCAAAACAAACAGAACACACATCTCTTTCAGCTGTGTCTAGAAACAAAAGTCAAAGAAAATGGGATGTACCTCTAGACCAGGCAGTGATGGAGGTCCTTGAATACCAGGTAGACCCTCTGGCCCCTGAGGACAGATATAATTATGAAGACCATGTGGGACAATATTAATAAAGACTAATTTTCAAGAGTAACTAAAACAGCAGCAATGGTAATAATATCATGCCCTCTCACTTGTTCTCCTGGATCTCCTTGATTTCCTGTATCTCCTATCTCTCCATCAGGACCTGAAAATCCTTTAGGCCCAATAACTCCTTTAGAACCCTCAGGTCCTACACTGCCCTGCATCCAAGACAAGTAAATAAGAGTTATAAATAAAACAATTAATCTATGATTAAAGCATTATGCACACACCAAAACATAGCATAGTAGTTATAAACCTGTGGCCCAGGTTTTCCTGTGTCTCCCTGCACTCCAGTTGCACCTACTGCTCCCTAATTAAAAAAACAAAACATTCATTTCATGATTTCTTTTCATATCTTTTTCTGTATTCATAGTCCCTGATATCACACAGTTTTTAAAGGTTTCATACCTCAGGCCCATCATTTCCACGAATGCCAGGTATGCCACTAGGCCCCTTCAATCCCTGTTGGAAGTAGCAAATGTGCTGAATACATTGATTTCTATTTATAAAAGTTTTAATCAAATTCACTACCTTGTTTCCTGGGGATCCATTGGCTCCTACTGGTCCTGGTGGCCCTGTCCCACCCTTAATAAAATAAGAGTGAAGCAACCTCTAAACAAAATACTGACTGCTAACTATTGAATGATTTCAATACAAAATGTAACAATTTGACTGACCTCCAGTCCTTTTAACCCAGCAGGTCCAGCTCCACCCATGAGACCTGGCTCACCCTGAGAACAATAAGGACACAAAAAATATCCATATAAATATACAGTATCACAGTTTAAAGGCATTTCATACAAGAAATGAAAAACTACCATAAAAAAGAATTTATTAGAATTGTGGTGGTAGATTTTCAGCATTGGGTTTGGGGTATGTAGCATACATACAAATCCTTAAAAGAAAAAAGCCCTTCCAGTCTTTGCATTAGGCTTATTTCAGCCTTGTTTTAGCTGCTGCACAATATGTATGGTGCTGTGAAGAAGTATTTGCCCCCTTCCTGATTTCTTATTTTTTTGCATGTTTGTCACACTTAAATGTTTCAGATTATCAAACAAAT